>JAODKF010000038.1:8045174-8077483 GCA_026779585.1 Mormyrus proboscirostris | reverse complement strand
ATTATATACACATATACACATGTGTATATATACACATGTATGTATGTGTACACACACATACATACATACATACAGACACACACACACACACACATATACACACATATACATATACATATTCTATGTTCTTGTATGTATGTATTCCAGATTCTAGCCAAAACATTTTCTCAAGCACTTACTCAATGAAGATTCTAAGGTAGCAGGCAGACAACTTTGTGGCTTTAATAATAATATATTTAGCAGCTACAAGGACAAATGAAAAAAAAGCCCTCTGTACTAATGGTAATTTAATAAACATAAATAGATAATACTGTTTCGCCTGCTCTAGCGGTCCAGCATGCTCCTGTGCGTTCTCTCTTCAGGTGTTCGTGCATAGCGCTAGTGCTGCCATGGTATGCCATCGAAACTTTGCGCAGTGTAAAACCACCTTTATTAAGTGATAATTTAACTACTCTCATAATTCTGTGATATTAAAGGAAAACTATCGCTATAATGAAGTGTCTTAGAAATCATAAAGGTAATATCATTACAATTTTTTTTAAATGTGTTGATTTAAAGTATTGATAGACAGTGTTGACGTCTTCAACTACTTCAACTAATCACGGTAGCCCTAGAATAAATATGTGCATTTTAATAGATGCAATGAAAATTTTGGATAACTTTATCTCATAGTACAGTTACAGGACAATAAACAGTCATGTTTAACAGAGAGAAAGCCAAATATGAACTTTAGGCACTCAATTTATATTTAGTACTTATCGCTTACCATGTGATCCAGTATTCAAATGGTGGCAAACAACCTCAAGGCACTAGAGAAATCATTTTTCTTCAGTCTGGAAAAAAGGAATGAGAACTGCATTAAACTAATGTCTAAGCATTCCACATATTTTGACTTCTTAGCCAGTAAAATAAGACATAGCAATAATAAAATAATCTGAATGATTAAAGCACACATCTTGCTTTTCTGTGAACTTAAGTCCATGCAATTTGCAATGAAGTAATTTAATAGTTATTTCAAATGTAATACTGGATTTCAGAGTAAATGAGTGCATGGTGAATGTCAGAAGTGTTCCCAATCATTCCAATTAAACTTCCTTTGCATAGTGGATCAACATCATTAGTGTGGGATATGAGTCAAAGGAGGTATTATTTTTTCAATAGTGTCCTTTTATTCATTCAAATAAGATCACAACGACAAGTAGTACTACTTCAAACACATTTAATAATTACAAAATAACACCATTAAATCGGTATAAAAACCAGTTGAATGATTTGACAATTTTGCTGCCAAAGAATCTGCATCCGTGTGTTAAGAAATTACAGAATAAGTATCAGGATAAAACTGAGAATAACATTTCACTTTCAGAAAGACAAATGTCTAGCTAAACTGAGGATGCTCATTTTAATGGTGTTAGATAAACCTTCAGATCAAATAAACCAGTTTTCCCTTGGCATTACTTATATGACCACTTCTCACCAATTTTCAAATAGAGCCTGACGGCCCCCTATGGACCTAAATTAAGCGTTTCACACAAGTACAAAAGTTGGGATCACATAGAACCCACCCATCCACTTTCTCAAACCACTTGTCCTATTCAAAGGGGGGGGGGGGGGAGCCTATCCTAGAGGCTACGGACACAAAGCAGGGAACAAACCAGAAGTTGGCACTAACCCATCATAGGGCACACACACACACACACCAGTCACGCATGTGTGCACACACACACACAGGCAATTTGACAGTTAGCCTCGGCATGTTTGTGGACCACATGGGGAAAACGGAGCACCCGGAGGAAAGCCCACAATGACACGGGGAGAACATGCAAACTCCACACACAGAACCCTGACGCAGACTTGATGCCAGGTCCCAGAGGTAGGAGGCGACAATACTAACCACTGGACCACCCCGATCACATATAAAATTATCTTAAACACTTTTTATATGATAAAGTGATAAAAACATAACTATGCTTTAATACTGCTAGATGGCAAGTTTTATGGAATTTCAGGGACTTCTGTCACATGCAGTTGTGATCTCAATTTCAGTCAGAATTTTTGGGCTTGGATCAGGCAGAATACAATTTCCCAAAGTCTATAACTGTTCAACATCAATACCTCAATTTAAATTTCACCATAAACTGCTTAGTTCACAGTGATAGTTTTAAACCATGACTTTTATACCAATATGGCTGGTCTGAAGGGGGTTAACAGTGGCTTAATCACTAAAGGACTTGCTGTGACACGCCACACGAACACCAAGTCTGACAATTAATGAAGCAGAGCGACTTCTTAAAACAAAACCATAGAAGTGCCCTCAAGCCTCCTAGTTACTTCATTCTCATCAGTCAGACTGATGTGGTCACTGAAGTGTCACTGATGCCAAAGTCTCCTCAAAGGAACAGATGTTAAATCTCTAAACCTCTGGAACACTTATGGTCTTTCAAAGTAATCCAGGACATTTTTTCTTAGGGATTCTTTTGTAATTTCCAGTGTTACTTACAATCCATAAATTAAAGTAAATGTCTACGCCATAATATTCACCGATGGTTCCGAAAGGGACCTTCAGCATTAATGACCTGGCTCAGAGTCGACAAGCTACATTAACTTAATACTTCACCACTACTAGACCTCAACCACATTGATATAAAATTCAAATATTTAATTTTTGAGCTTTAGCTTCAGCAAAACTCCAGCTAATATGGGGACAGTTTTGATTCAGCATTAGATGTAAATAGCATTGTAATCTATAGAATCATTTCCTCTCTCTATTTACTAGTTATTCATAAGTACTACACCATGGCATATGTAGTTCCCAGCAGTATTTTTATACCCCACAGAAAATGCTTAATTTACACTAGCATAGTAAGCTTTGCTTTCCTCCTCATCCATCCTCATTTATAATGAGTTTTGAGCAGCCACCAACGACAGCAGACCATCTAATAGTAATAGAGGGAAGGGGGATCTCAACACTGATGAATAATTATGCCTTTCTTATCCAAAATTATACTATTGTCCATTTTTATTTTACAAAATGGCAGGCTGAAGGAACAATCATTAGAACTGAAAATGAAGTTTAACAAATACAACTGATTTCTAGCGATGCTAGTGGAATTTACATTTAAATGGAAAAGAATTACCCATCTGAATTTACAGATAACCTAAATCAAACAATTAAAAGCCGACTGTCCACATCAAGGCTCTCTTAGAGCATTTTCGTGACAATGTTTCCATAAAGGTCATTACTACAATCCACCCAATATAAAAATAGGGCACTTATTGGCTTTTTAAAGAACAGATGTTTTGCTCCCAAGAGGCTTCAATGCTGAACAAGCATTAGACCTACAGCCATACTACCTGAAGTTCAGAGTAGGTAATACATCTGAAGCTAAGCAGGTTTGGGCCTGGCCAGTACTTGGATGGGAGACCAACTAGGAAAGTAAGTGAGTTGCTGCTGGAGTCTGTTGGGATTCCAATGTCCCAGTGCAGTAATGGGGATACAGTGCTGTAAATGTATATGTGAAATCGAGGTCCTGACTCACTGTCATAAAAGATCCCTAATCATCTTTTAAAAAAGTAAGGGTGGTACCCGATGCCCTGGTTAATTGTCCACTATGGCCCTTTGAAATCTGGACTCCTAATTATCCACGACATCTAACTGGTGAGTTCTCTCCCGCCCCTTTACCACCTTAGCTACTGTGAGAAGAGTGAACTGACACAGAATGGCTGCTATTGCATCATCCAGGTGGGTGTTGAAGTGGCCCCCCATTGGTTCCCATTCAACACAGTGAATGACATTGAGTGACGTGAGGAAAACCACAGTGTAAAACGCAATACTGTATGTTTGATCACATTATTGTCTGTCGCGGTAGTTAATACCAGTACTTTGGTCAATTTGTTCAGTGGTGGGTTAAAGGAATCCTGGTATTACACCAGCTGTCTTTCACGATTAGCTAAAAATAATTTTTAATCTTGGCCAACTTGTTTAACGAAGAAAGGTAAAAAGGCAGTTTAATTCAATTGTATTACCCTTGTATTCGCAGAACAGCAATCTTTTGTGAATGTATAATTGAATAATCCTTTATGTCAGAAAGGTAACTAATCCTTTAGAAATGTGCTAAATAATATTCAACTGATATGTATAACTGAGTTGCATTAAGATTATTCAAATAAAAAGTAAACAATATTAAGAAATACAATATCAGCTCATGGCAAAAAGATGACAGATACAAATGTGCTTGCTGCCAATCATCACCAATCCTCCAGTAACATGAAACATAAAAGACTGTGTATGAATCATGAATCTAAGGAGCACACTGCCTGACAGTACCTAGGCCCACTCCAGAGAAATCACCATATGCTGACGTGTGCTACTTCCATAAGCGTGCACTGGCTCTTAACAGCTTGTGAGTGAGAACAGATGGAACCTGCCTTGTTAATTCATCAGAATTTATAGTTCATCTAGTACATATTTTACCACCAAACCCATACAATTACCATGAGAATGTGCTTGAAGGTCTCTATGTAGTAGTGTAGGAGTCTCTATAAACTTGAACATTTAAATTCCTGATCGACATTTGGGTTTGATGACACTAACACTATGCCCATTGTCTGTGTGTGTCCATCCACCCATTAATCAGACATCCTAGTCACAATCATGGGGTACACCCTGGATAGGATGCCAGTCCATGCCAGGGCACATACATGCACACAGCAACACAACCAAATACACTACAGGAACACACTACAGACACACCAATTAAGGTAGCTGTATACTTCAAACGATGTCCAGACAAAATGAAATTGAACATGCCGGCACAAACAATCTGTCACATACTCAAAATGATGCTGTCACCATGTTTGTTCTATGACAGCCCAAAAGACTACAGCGCGCAGAACGTTTTTGATGCAGCAGACCCACATAAAAAGCGCAAATACACATTCTATTGCATGTATGCGAATTTTAATAAAGGAGATGACCGCTCTTTAAAAAAAAAAAAAAAAGCTGCTCTCTTGATTAACAATTATTATTGGTCCAATACTAGCAGCAGCAAACAGGTAATGCAACAATTTACACAAAGCTCATGGTTACACACTAACAAAACACAAACATTCCGCGCCAAACATTACATGGTTACAACGTTTACTATTGACAACATAAATACAGAAAAACACATATTAATTTACACTATTTACAGACACACGCAGTGTGATGCAAACGATTCTGGTAACTGCATGATTAGTCCCCAAGGCAAAAAAACCTGCCTCGGGGACCCTGCACAGGCAATGTATCATAACTGATCTCTGCAGTGATTACGGCTCATACAACATCGTATTGCTAAAATGATGCTAATTCCATCAATATTGTTTGAAGTATACAGCCAGGTTTAGCCTGCAAGTGCAAGTTTTTAGACTTTGAAGAAAACAGGAGCATCTGGAGAAAACCTGCATGTCAAAACACATATCCCCAATGCTAGAGGTGTGAGCCAATGCTACCCACTGAGTTACTGTATTGTCTGTGTTGCTCATTAATAATTACTAATCATTCCTGTGATGTGCACAGGACATGAGTGATAATTAGAAATTTTATTAAAACTCAAAAACACACCTTTAAAAATAAAAGTACATTATCCCTACCTCCTACTGTGCCCTGGTGATTCTGCTACAAGCTATTTACATTTCACATATTTTCTAATCAGTCAAGTCAATATAATCCAGGGATTCAAAAATATAAATTTTGTTTAATGCAAGGCACACTTTACAGCTTTTAGCAAAAAAATGTTAGTAAATGTAAATTCGAGTGCTGTAACTGCTCCATTTTGAAGCAGCATCCCAGGTCGGGCATAGCTTGCGATCACAGACAACTGCACCTTGAGATAGAAATACACCCAATGTGTGCAGAGCTACCATTTGTTTTGGGAGGGAGAGCCATATGACTGAGGTTGATATAGGTTTGGTCCACCTGCCTCTCATTTGCGTCAATGTTCATATATGTTTTGTTTCACATGCAGTAATTTGGACCCCATTTTGAAGCCATTCCCAAAACCTAATCTTGCCTGTTCAAATGATTCAGACTCAATGACTCCATCCCATGACCCATTTATCATGCCCCTACTATCCCAGCCCCATCCCAATCTAACCCTAAAAATAGGAAATAAAGAACATCAGAAAGCATGGGTGTTACGCGACTCTAATGACTGTCTCAAACAAAGATGTCCTCACACTCATAATAAAGAACTGTAACAGGTGTAAAACCACTGCAGAACTCACAGTAGAGTGGTAAATAACTGGTCACTAATTATGAAACTCTAGATATGACAACAGCTCTATGCCCATCATCCAGGTGTATGAAATTCTCAGAAAATCTGTTTTGTACACTTCTTCTGCTCAGCATGAATTAAATGAAGTGCAGACATCTGCCAGCTTGTTTACCTCAGCTCTGAAAAATCCAGGGGCACAGCTGCACCATGCTTTTTTCATATTTATAAGGGGTGCTTCTGACAGTGGAACAAATGGGATTACAAACACTGAAAATACATGCCTATTGAGCCAAAAACAAAATTATCCAAATACATCAGGTACTAAAAATTCTTGCTGGTAGGTAGACAACTTGGTAATAAGTGATGTCAAATAATAGTATGAGTGTCCAGCACTTATCAGTATTAACACATGTACAAATATTTTGACTAAATGGGCAACTATCAGTACAATATAGAAGTCATAAGCATGCCAGCTTATCAAGATAGTTATGGTGAAATGTGAAAATGGTACAAGTATAAAGCTTGCTACCTTACTACTCACTGCAAGCATAGTGCCATTTCCTTAACAATAAAAGTTAGGGGTGTGACAATGCACAGTAGCACAAAAACAGTTATTGATATTAATGAGGGCACAATAGGCATAATTACAGTTTTGCATTGAAATTTTATGTTTTCATTTTACACTACAATCCACAAAATTAGGGAAAAGAACTGCAAGAAAAAAATAAATGGTTTTAGAACCACTTGTTTGTAAACGTACATGCTTGAAAAGACAAAGAACAGTGAGATCTTTGTTTTCAGTCTCAAACATTGGTTATATATAAGGACATTCATTTATTATTTTTTTCCTTTTAGTCTCAAGAAAGTGGTGACCTGCTTTTTTTTTTTAAAAAAAAAAAAAAAAACAACACTATAAGAGATTGAAATTCCAAGAAAAAAAAATAGAGTTTGAATACAGCTTTTTTGTAAGCGTGCATGCCTAAAAAGTACTACAATTTTTGATCGTAGTCTTTTTGGGTCTTAGCTTGTTGAATATATGAGTGCATCAAACCGTAAGCCCTGAATCATCAATTGCGCTGAATCAAGAGCAAATAGTATCATTACACCCCTGATAAAACTACACAAGATCTCAACATGCAAAGCCCCTTTATTTTTTCAGACAAAATAGCAGCAACCCTATTCTGAATGGTGAATGATCCAAAATAATCCCTTGTCTTCCACTACAGAAAATGGCTGATCATCCAATGCAGTAATTTACATTACTTTAGCAGTCATGTCTAATTAACATACTGGCACTTATAGTTGATTACCCATATTATCAAATCGCAAATCCTACTATACTGGGATTCCTATTTCCTTTGAATATAAGTGTGACATTAAAAACTAACATCACTACTGCAATCGTGTTTACCGAAAGGTACAAAGACGCTTTGTTTCTTTCACAAAATCATTGAATTATCAAGAGACAGATTCAGACTCTGCTAAAGAAATCTTTGTAGCCTATATGAGTCAACTATCATGTAAACACTGATATTTTAACAGGCATCCTCAACTGAAATATTACTGTAGGTTGACGACTACAAAAGTAACTTAGGTTTCTTGCCTCTCAGGTGGGTCAACCATGTTAGTCAACTTGCATTTTTAATGATTGCAGCTTTTCTATATTATCTAGATTGTCACAAAATCAGTCTAAAGCAGGGGTGTCAAACTCCAGTCCTGGAGGGCCGAAGCCCTGTGTAGCTTAGTTCTTTCCCTGTTCCAACACAAATGATTCAGCTCAAAAGCAGTGTGGTAATTAGCCCAAGAAGTTGAATCAGGTGTGTTAAATGAGGGGAAAGCCAAAAATGTGCAGGGCTTCGGCCCTCCAGGACTGGAGTTTGACACCCGAGGTCTAAAGTTTACATGGGTGTTTTGTATGCTCTGCCAAGCAGATATTTTCATCTTTGCAGTTGGACTCATTTGTAGACATTGTGGCACATCAGTGAGAAATTTTACAAACATGAATGAGAAGAAGAAACGCAAACAAGAACAGGTCACCAAAGAGATTCATCTTCTGCAGCATGCAAATATTTTGGATTCAATCAACACGATATTGAGCAAAAGCAAGTGATTCATTGGCACTGCTAAGTGTCTGTTGGCACAAATCATGACCAACTTCTTTTAGTAAAAAGGTTCTACTTGGCTATAGTTCATTTTGGGTAAATTTTCAACTCCTTTTTTATTTTATAAATATAGCAAAAGACCTATGTGATGGACTGGGTATCAGCCATATGCGACCGATCCATGTTTGATACGTACTTAGTTTTTGCGGTCTCTTTCATGTTAAATCAATTCGTACAAATCGATCGCACAACAGCTCTCCCATTTTAGATGTGTTTTTGTGACATTCAGCTGAATGGTAACACTGCCACTCAGTGAGCACAGTGACTTCCACCTGCTGTGACATCATGTGCATGCCCTTAGCAGTAAAAGGAGCGCAATCAGATAAGAGGGTGATGATATGGAAGCATGTTACACTTTTAAGGACAACTAGTAGCACAGTGATTTGCAATTTTTGTTAAAAAAAAAAAAAAAAAAAAGTTTTGACAGGTGGGAGTAGCATTTAGTGGAAAATCCCACTAAACAAAGCACAAGTAATTGTGCGAGAATGCGAGTAATATGAAAAAAGCAATGTATGACTTGGGGGTTGCTAGCTTTGGCTGTTTCGTGCATTCGTTACAGCTTGTGGCGCTGGGGTGACTGCTATCGCAACGAAGTGCAAGTGACGATGTGCCAGTGGGAATACAAATGTGGGGCATTTCAAGCATTTGCCACTTGGATATCCTTGCTTGGAAGATATTCATATCGAGCAGCAAAATGCCTCAAAAAGGCTTAAAACAGAAGGCACAAACAAGGTATATCATGTTATGTATGTTTCTAGCAGCCTAATTACAGATGTTTTTGGTATACATTTTTCATCTGTATTTACTAGCTTAAAAGTATTACTATACAAAGTATATTAAAATATTAAAATAAAAAGACCTCTTGTATTGGAATCGGTATTGGCAGTTGTGTATTGAAATCAGATCGGAACTGAAAAAAAGTGTGATACTTTTTACTGATCCAATTCAACATTTTGTATTTTGACTCGTCATGCAAAAAAACATACATCAATTTCTTTGAACAATACTGCATAATTCCCCACCACTGTGGCTATCCTTCTGCTTAGTTAAAAGAAATCTTGAAAGCTTTTTCCAGAGCCAAAGGGAATTTCAATTTAATCTCATTCTTTTATTTTACCTCTCCTAAACAACAAATGTCTATACTGATAACAGAAACAGACATGAAAAAGACTTCACGAAATCCACTGCAATCTTAAGGCATGCAAATATTGTTCTCAAACAGGTCAGATCCTGGTCATGTGGCACAAATTGCTAGAATACCTCAGTAAAAGCTGTCATGTTATTAAATCAGACATGATATTAACAAGTCTGAGCATGACTGATCTTTTGATAAGCATTTCTACCTTTCACACTGGCCAATAGTAATTTCTGCACTTAACGACTTATGTATGCAAGGAATTTTTAAAGTCAAACATATGATATACACTGAAAAAAATGTAATGAAACAGATACAAAGTAAAATAGAGTTGAATAGTACAAGGCAATATTTTCCATTTATATGTGGTATGAAACATTTTGACAAGTTTGCCTCCATTGCCAAATTCATCCATAAATAACAAAAAAACACACACTGTGCTTGTTTTTTTTTGCTAGACAAAATTGATCAAATATGAAAATTGTAAAATTCCATTTACACAGTCAGCCTGTCTGTCTTTTGCTAGTAAGCAGGTTGCAGAAACAATTATGTCATTTACTTAACTAATACACAAGTATCTATCATAACACACACTGAGTTAGTACGGCTTGAAAAGGCAGTCAAAATATTGATCCAATAGAAATTTTCTATAAAAATCTTTATAATCATTATGAATGTCGAGCGGCTGGTAGGTCATTAAACATGGCAGTGTAGCTTACAGTCAGAAGGCTTTTTACATCTAAATCATCATTAGGTAGAAAGAAAAGTATAGCAAAAATAATCTGAATATACTCATTTCATTCCACAGAGGTGGCATGCTGTTGGACCCTTAACTTCAATTATTCAGTTGAATGAATAACAGTTAAGCTTTAAAAAATAAAAAACAACATTAACTACCTAGATGAAGAGAATATCAACCCATTGTTCATCAGCTGTATTGTGGAAATCCTGAACAGAATGTATACAAACAATTACATTATTTCAGGTCTTTGTTCTCTGTCAATGTCCCGAATTTTCATACCATAGGCCTCATAACTCATCTATAGGATAAGGTTGTACCAGATTTCTGCTGTTAACTCGGCTATTTAGGCAACCTCTTATCAAATTGGTAATAAATATTACTGATGACAAGACTTAAGCACAAATTAATTACATAAACCCTTAAAATCCTTATGATACATTTTAACCCCAACTTTCCTGAGACAAGGGTGCCTGTGATTCTTCAAGGTTCTGACTACAGTCAAAGCCAAAGAGTCCGTGGATAACTTCCATAACTGCCAACTCCAACAAAACATTCCATTATCAAATTCATTCCTGAGCTCTAACTTTGGGATTTTAAGGACTCAAAATAAATCAAGCATGAAACAAGTTCTACCCTATGGAAACACAGAATAATTACTCGTTCAGTTATCTAGGACCGCCATCTTTAAACTAGTTAGGTCACATAAGACCTTTATGCCCTTCTCCAAAACTTACCCTATGTCATCACATTCATTCATTGATACAGGACATCATAAAACACCAGCTGGAGGGCTCATCATTAGTCAGCAGTAAACGACCAAGACTGTAAAACATAAAAAAACTACTCTGAGACAAGACTTGAATTAAAATATCTGTACTTACAGCAGCAAAAAAAAAAAAAAAAAAAAAAAAAAAAAAAAAGACACTGCACTAACAGAGATGTTAGAGTAGACAGACTGAAACACTGCGATAGAAGATGGTGTGAAATGGGAAATGAAACAAACAACCACATACAAGCTTACAACTCTCACAAGAAATGGGGTGTCCCTACTGGTTCACAAGTTTAAAAGACAAAAGGCATATTTTTATTACAACAGACAATAGAAATTGGTTATATTTTCAGTGGTGTTATAAAAGTCACATGACCCCAAGCTACATTCTCTTTTGTACATGTGTATGTCTTAAATGAAAGCAAAATGGGATATACTAAAGAATTCCTATGTACCTGTACTCATATTTGTTTATGTGGATCATTTCATGGATCCAGCAGTCAATTTTTTGGGGGAGTTAAACACATTCCTTTACCCACCACCAGTTACACAGACAGATTGCTTTGTAATACAGGGAAACATAACTGTCAAAAACACAGACTCTCCTCCAGTGTTAATTTTGTTAACTTTTGCCATCATTATCGTCAACGACCTTTATTTTCAGACTAAAACGAGACGATAACTAAATAAAAATGATTTTGCGAGGCCTAAGACTATGACGAAGTATATTGACACTTTCGTCAGCAAATAAAAAGATGAAAATATTTGCCAGAGACGAGATACAATCAGAATTAATGTAGTTCGCGTAACGCAGGGATTCAGCTAAAATTTAAACAGATCCAGTTAGAGAAATTTTCTTGAAGCAAAGGTCTAGAAGATCGTAATGTCTAACTATTTAGTGTGATATATATCAAAGTATATTAGTTGTATCAACATTGTATTAAGGTTTTATTACATGCAATCTTTTTTATGTCATATAGGCTACCTGGATTCATGGATTTAAGTATTGGTTTCGATAATCCCACACATACCGGTAATAAAATTAAACTCTCAATTTAATATAGGCCTAAATACATACAAACTTATTGCTTCAATCACTATTAGAGTAGGATATGTTATATATTATTTCGAAAAGATAGAAAACGTGACATGTTTTTCTCATATTCGTTTTACTTTGTCAGAGTAACAATGCAGGACTGACGAGCCGTTTCAAGTGAAAACAGAGCATTTTACTTTCACAGGGTTGCCAACTCTCACGCATCTGGCGTGACACATGGTTTCACATTCTCACACACAAGTAATCTTACGGTAAAGATATATTATTCCATTATAAACCTAAAATTAGCTATGTCTAAAGTGTTGGGGGCTGTTTGCCAACCCTACAGACTATTTACAAGTTAATAAAACTGTTACATACATGTAAATACATGTGCAGACTTATCTCAAATTAAAAATCTCACGCCAGCCAGCTGACCCAAGTTGGAGACACTGCTTTCATTTTAAATAAAACGCGTGGTTGCCAACTTTGTCCAGCTGGCTGGAGTGAGATTTTCAATTCCAGATGTCTGCAGACGAATGTTACAGTTCTTACCTTCTATAATAGTTTGCTTTTGTATTTAACCGTGTAAATACACTTTTGACATAGGTAATTTTAGGTTTATAATGGAATAATATAGATTCGTGGTAAGATTTCCTGCGTGAGTCTGAACACGCGAGTGTCATGCCAGATGTTTGAGACTTAGCAACCCTGAAAACGTACATTTTTTAGTTTCACGTGAGTTGATATATATAACAAATAACATTACTTTATACAGTTGTTAAAAAGGGAAACTTAAATGAACATGAAATCTCCTGAAAGAGAGGAGAGTTGATTTTTGCTCTAAACACTAATGGAATTGGAGCCTTGGTAATTATTTTCATGTTGAAAACGCGAAAATAGAGTGGTTGTACTTCCTCCTACTGATGGCCATTGAGAAGTATGTTTGTTTGGAATTTTTTTTCTTGATAATAGCTATATATCCCTCATAAAATTATTGGTCTATTCCCTTGAACATATTTGAAAATTTCAGGTAAAACAGGAGATTTTACAGCGAACAATAGCAAATAAAAATATTTATTTCATTTCAATATTCAGAGACAGCAAGCCAGGTGGCATTATAGACTATGCACATTTTCTTTGAAGTGATTTTATTTTTTACAGTACTCAGTTTCTGGGCAAATAAACACGTTTGTGTTTCAAATAAGAGTGAAATCTGTGTATTTCTGTACTGCATAGACCTTAATACCATTCCTTCACCTTGGTGAACATAATGACTTTCAGAAATGGAAGGGAAACTTTAAACATTATACTTTGCACTTTTAATTTTACTCAACTAAATCAACTGTAGTTTTACTCGACTATAATCTTATATTTAGTTGACTAAAACAATTTAGATGACTAAATTATGACTGAAACTAAGTTACATTTTAGTCAAAAGACTATGACTAAAACTAAATAATTTGCTGTCAAAATTAACATTGCTCTCCTTAATTAACGATAGTGTTGCATTTCTACGACCAGGACCTTAAACAAATTGATCAATAATGCAGAAGTGCCCCTTACCGAAATTTCAAGCTCACTGTACTGGTAGTGGGTTTTTGATATTGTTTAAATATTTGCACCATTTCTAACATTTTTTGTATATTTATAAATGCTACAGTAGTGCACTGTATACGGCAATAAACAGAACAGAGTAGCTGTAATATACATTACTTAGGTGTGCATACTGTAAATCATTTATTTATTCTGAATAAAGAAAAGGTGTAAAGAAAACTTCAACTTCATAACTTTGGCTTAATTTGTGTACCTCAATGATTTCATCAAATTGGACAACAAAATTAATTTTCCACTGTTTCTATGTCCACACTTGCAGCCTGCTGAAACTCAAGTTAAATGCAATACAAGTTGAATCTCTGATTATAGATTTATAGACGAAATAAGCAGTCTCAGAAATTACAAACACTAGTGTAGCAAATACTGACTGTCACTTGGAATGAGAGAGACTGAAGAAGGGTGATTCGAAATGAGATGACTGGCGCTGCTATTTCCACGACTAAAGTTCTCGTACAACGTACAATTCCAATTAGCCAGATAGCGAGTTGTAAGGTCAGGCAGCTGTAACAGGTAGGTCGTTAAGTGAGGAGTGTCTGTATATTAAGGCATCATGAGACACTGAAAATTGGTAAAGAGGTATAGTGTTAACAGTCACACCAATATTATATTATGAAATACAATTTAAATTGCCACATGCTGCCACAAAAACAATACACCCCAAGACAAATGAAACATTAAAACTGTTCCAGGAATCTATATTGTTGCTTTAATTTGCCTATTTGTGAAGCTAAGGACAGAATAAGTTAGGTTTAGCTGAGATTTAACCATTATTATTCATTTTTTTTTTTTTACACAGTTATTCAAGCACTATGCCACCACAGACAACAGAACTAATAATATTAAGGGTCGACCAATTATCGGCCTGGTCGATTATTGGGAGCCAATATTACGCATTTTACCAATTATCGATATCGCCATTTTATTTTAACGATCACCGATATTAAGTAATTACACGGTATGCTACTATGGCTCCACTACCATCTCTTCTTCTGTCCCGTTTGCTCTCAACCCACTGCTTCATTTAATGTCCCTCCCACAGCAATCACTGATTAGCTAATTTCACACGAGTAATAGCTAATCAACGCTGAAGCCTTGCTGTCACTCACACCACTCAGACAAGAGCTCAGCGTGATTCTCCAAGAAAGAAAAAAGAGGAGAGAAGGGAGTTTCAACTGAACGTAGACTGTAGCTAAGGATGGAAGGTAAAGCAGTGTTTCCCCAAATTAAAACAATACAGTCCTACACACTGAAGTTGCAAAACGCCATGTAGCTCCTGTGAGCTATTTCCGTATTGAAAAGCCTGCCCACTTACCCAGTTACTGCACTGAAAATGTCCGAAAAATTAACCCTGTTGCGGTGATAACGTGAGCCTTTGTAAGTGTAATTCAATCACTAAGGAAAAAAAAACATCCAAGCAACTTTTTAATGAAAAGTGTCTCTCGTTCAGGAAGACAAAACTGATTTTTTCTTTAGTGAATGCAATACTTTTCCGTATGAGCCAGTAATGTTACCTGTAATGGCAAGGTGTCAATAGCGTTATGTAGCTGCTAAAGCAAAATGTTGCAACAGGAACTTATTTGAGCTTCCAAGCTGCTGAGCTTGCTTTACATTACAGTACTTACATTACATATGAGATGGTGTTCTCACATGTTATGTATAACGACGTGGAGGGTCTTAATTTAAATGTGTTACCAAACTAAGTGATAAAGCAAAAGTTATTAATGGTATTAAAGCATCTATTAATTTCAGTGAAGTCTCAACAAGTTTTGATAGAAAGGGAACTAGGTTAAGTGGAGAGCATGCTAAGCAGCTTTGCTTTCTTCAGCACAACCTGCTGCTGCTTAATTTGGAATACTAATATTAAATTGATAATAAAATTAAAAAAAAAAAATTTAAAAAGTTTAACCTAGTTTTATAATGTTGCTAAAACTCCCTTTTTCTATTTAATATTATTTAAAGTTCTACTAGTAAATCCATTTTCAGTACTGATGTAAGTTCCATAGTTTTGGTTATTTATTACTATGGAATTTTTACCAATCCGGCACTGGTTCCACGTTTCCACCACAAAAAACTGGCCCTGGGCCAGAAAAAAACCACTCCAGCATGGCACCACAGAAAAGGTGGAATCAGAATGTGGCACCATAATATCAGCGAAAGTGGGACAGGCTATGGCATCCAAACCTTCCGTGTACCAGGAAAACTCAGTCCATAACCGAAATAGTTAGTCTAATAACACAGTGCTGCAAGTGAAACTTGTCAACTTATTAGCAGAATAAGGTTGTTTTTTATTCTGAGAAAAACGAAAGATCGATCGGTTGGCCAGATTTAATAATAAAGTATACATATGCCGCAGGTTGAATAAATAAAATATTATAGTGTTTCAGTAGAGAAGAAAACATGAGCCAGACAGCAAAGTTCACTTTTTAGCGCTACTGCAAGATCTGTAAAAGCACAGCATTAAAATAACAAGCAAGAATAAACTAATACACACAGACAGGGACGCCTTTACAGAGACAGGGCGCAACGAGTCATACTCCGGAAACATTTTTTCCAGTTCGGCAAAAATTAATCCAAAAAACGAAATACAGATTAACCTTTACTTTACTTTACTTTCACTTCCACCTACGTAACATTTCTGTTCCATTCTTTTTTGAAATGGGTGAAAATGCAGGCTAGTTCTCAAAAGGCACTAAGTGAGAACCAGCCCAGCACAGACACCAGCACCAGCTCTGTATTGGTGGAAACAAGGTAATAGGTGGACCACTAGTTAACCTAGATAAAAGCTGTCAATCCAATAGCACTTCCTTTATGTGGAGTGTTTTTCCTGTACAATTCAGTAGATGGCCTTTTTGACAATTTACTTGTTCTCCCACTTATATTAACAACAATAAAAATGTATCATCTGAGATTCTACTTTATTTGTATTCCATTAACAGCGTGTGAAGATCCCATGGTAATATGTCATTTTTTTCCCAGTGAAGTTAAAAAAGGTTTAAATTTTGGTCACCAAAATAATCATACAATTGATTAATCGAATCAAATTTCCAATGCAATTAATCTTCTCTGAAATAGGACTAATTAAACTGTATTGCCTTGTGGCCAACAATTTACACCCCTTCCACATACTACTTCTTAAAAGTCATCTACCAAGATACAAAGAGATTTACTGAAACTGCATACTTGTGCTTTGGATTGACTGCATTTTAGCAATTCCAACCAATATAATGTCTTAAAAAAAATCCCGTAAAATCCTATCATCCACAAAACAAGAATGTGTCAGCAAACAAATGAGAGAACATAACCACAAAACAGTGTGTATCCCAAATAATTATTCTGAATATTAATTCCAGTTTTTGTAAAGCACAAATTCCAAACATACATAAATCAAGGAAATCAAAATAGACATCTACTTCGTCAATGATATTAATACAAAAATTTTCAGTTAGCTATAAATCGCCTGACTTAATGAGTTTGCATTTCTAAGTTTCAATCAAAGATATGATATATAGTTACAATTAACATTATATTTGTTCCTTAATAGTAAATTGTTTTCCTGTGCTGTTGCAAGGATAAGGTGCTCTCCATAAAGCACTTCTAAGGCTCCATTAGGGGCCTAATAATTGGTGTAGCACTGTTGTTACTGTTGTTAAGATAAAATTAACTTAAAACAGCTAAAACAGGGCTTAAACATTAAAATTTTAACAAAAAACATTATTCCAAACATAAAAATACACACAAAATACTAGAACAAACCCCATAGAAATGTCAACAGATGGTGACAATGGTAGCTCTTAGAAAGGTGTTGTTTAGATAAACTTGTGAAAGTGAAAATAAACAGTTAGGAAACCATAACATTTTGAATAGGTGGGTAGGACAAACAGGGGAAATAGCAGGAGTACACTCTAGACAGAATGCCAGTCCATTCTAGGGGACACAAATGTACATACACCCACACACATCCACACAGTACTGACAACTTAACAGTACTACATGTTTTTGAACTCCTACAGAAAACCAGAGCAGGCAGATGAAACCTGTGAACTCCACACATGCAGAACAATAGGAATTCAAACCTGAAGTTGAGAGACACCTCTTCTTAAAGCTGATGACACCTTATACTCTTTCTGTAATAGAAACACCCCAAATTGACCCTAGACTGCCATGAAGGTGACTAATAATAATAATAATTAAAAACCTCTATTATTGAAAAAATAATTGGCCTGCAGATCTTGGGATGAAACTGTTACAGGTTCCACTGTAAACCACGGTAAAATACCCGACGGTTAGTATTACTGTCTCAATTTTTAATTATCAATAACACTACGGCCGCACTTGGAAAACCTGAAGTTAAATATTGTCCAGCATGAACCAAGTTCAGCAGAAGTCTCCCACACACTGGTTTTCAGGCTCAGCATGCAATGTGGGTTTGTTTTGTGTCAGTGAAAAACATGGAGGTAGGCAGTGACAGTTAATGCACATTTGATATGGTTTTCATATGTTTACATAAGGCACTGACTATGCTATTATCTTATTGTTTATCCAAACAAAAAGGTGGATTCTGCTACTACTCTTACTTGTGGTTTTCAATATAAAACTTGTGAAAATTTCAGTTTATGTATCTGTACCTTTTAAACATTTTCAGTACACTTTACTATGATAATTATGATCATTATAATTGTGATATTAAATTTTCATACCAACTCATTTCTAAGCCGTTCATACCTTTATTTTGAACTACCCTAGTACCAAAACTATACCAATACAAAAGAAAACAACACTGTATATTGTATATGGAATGCAAGAAAAGATCATAGTGTTACTGGGGTACTCTTCAGAATAGCAAGATCACAGGTCAAAGCAGCCTTTTCTTCCGCTTCATCCTACCCTGTGTTTTCCATCAGTAATTTAGAAGAATGCAACATGAATTCTGGGTGTAAACTCTAGTGAAATAAATTATTTAGAACCAAGATATGTTTTACACCAATGGTGTTCTCACTCAGGAGGCAATAGTATTTTTATCAACTATAGGCCTACTCACTAAAATCTGTATATATTTACATCCTGAACAGTATTTTACCATTTCAATGACATTCGATGGTCAGATTTAACTACAATTTTGCAGATGCAAAGCATTTCTTTTAAGTAGGACAATATTACAGATCCACACCATGCAAATACTGGCCATGCATTTACCTCCTACCAACAGCAGATATTTGTCAACTTTTTATAGGCATATTTTAACCTCTTTTGAAATTTCCTTTCCTTTACAAAATAATTTTTGTCCATAATGAAACCAAAAATGTCACTTATTTTCTGTTATTTTCAAGATCAGCCATATGAAAAACAAATGAGACTGTTCTACTAAAAATATATCCATTACAAACTAAAAAAACCAAACCCAACAAGCTTAATAAAATGCTTTTAAAAAAATCCCCAAAACGTATGCAACGACGGAACAGCCACTAACGTGAAAAGAAATAAGATGCATAATAAAACCCAGACCTCGTCATCATCATCATCATCATCATTATTAGTACTACTATTATACGCCACCATGACAAACTGAGAAAGGCGTACAGACGTGCCAGTCTGTCAATGAGTTCAGGATCTCCGGGCTTCGCCTCTGAGCTCCCCTCCCCCCACAAGCGTGAGTTTAGCCACTGCCACATTGCTGTCATATTTCCGAGTTTCTACTAGATTTAACCCGGGAAAAAAAACAGCCAAACTCTCAATACTAGTCAAGATGACTAAATACTGAGTCGAGCAGTTAAGTTTTAAGTTGAGCCTTTCAATTTCCGCCGTTGCTCTCCACGTTTCCCACGACCGGGGCACGCCATGCATGCTTACAGGGTTCAACCAGTTTAAATACAGCGTATCGGGGGTGGGGGGTAGGGGGGGTGTCCTTCCCTAGTGTTGGGCTACCGGACACTTCATAATATTTACCTATTTGCGATTAAGAAGCCATCTAATTATTTTTGTAAAGCTGCTGGGTTAGGTTATACACACACACACATACATACATACATACATACATATACATATACATATACATACATATACATACACACACACACACACACACACACTCGCGCGCGCTGCCCATCCCCCATCCACCACACTTCTAACGCTGTAATACATTGTCAACAGCCCGTCAGCTATAAGTATACACTAAAACACTACCATGGACCCGAGGTCCGACTGTATATTCGCATTTCTCACCAGCGAATTATTATTTCCTTCGATGAAAAAGGGCCTTACTTTATAATCCGGGTAAGAAGGGCGCCGTGTCGCTGCTCCTTGTGTGGAATTTCCTCCTCGGATTATTCTTTTTGACTATGACAAGAAAATAACGCCGTGTAAGTCTGGCCGCTCGTTAAATTCCAGCAAAAAAAAAGACGCGCGTCGTATTTATACAATCATAAGTATGCGAGGAGTCTTAAAAAAGAGGCAGATAATGGAGAAAGATTGAGGAACATTGTATAGCTGTTAGCTAGCAGAGAAAGAGCCAAACGGTTCAGTAGCAGCCAAAGGCTTCAGACACTCCAGCGCTGAGAAAAGTGACCTTCCAAGCGGAAATGGCGCGGGCACAGGCAACTTCTGCTTCTGCAGGTGCGTACGAGCTGTACAGAGAACACTGTGTACAGTGCATAATCTCCGTATATCACCTCAACTGTTACCTAACCTCATTCTGTCAGCCCTGTCTAATTTATATCAAAAAGAAACTTCCGCTTTTATCTACTACACCTCAATTTGAATGCACAGAATGCATTTTGTTTCTAATAAGAATTTCACAGTTCAGCTGATTGTGATTTGAATTACTAAACATCACTGAACATGGCCATATTACCTACAATAAAAAATAAACACAATCAAAGTAAATAAATTACTTCGACTCATCCTTACCGCCCTGACCGGGATAAACATTTACAAGACGGATGGATTAATACTTTAATTATAATTGGGAAAAAATTTGGAAAAACAAAATTCCTTCATTTTTGTCCATTTGTACAACCAACTCTTAGCTATAAGACATTTGCAATATGTTACCTATATATGTTTACTTATTATGTTTAAGTACTACTTAAAAAAAGGAAAATTATATATAAAAATAAAAAACAGGCAGTAATCGGAGGTACTGCACCATGAGGGGGCAGATTGAAACTCAATTTTAAACAGGCCCATTTTGACATAATCCCTACAATTGTGACGTATATGCAGTAACGCGTCGCTTAACAACGGGGACACATTCTGACGATTAATACCGCGTTAGGTGTTTTCGTTTTTGCACGAATATCATAGAGAGTGCTTATACAGACCATGATAGTACAGCCTACTACGCACACCTAGGCTGCAGCAAACCTATTTTATAAGGAGAAAGAGTACACTCTAAAATAACAATAAAAACTACAGAATAGTAAATATATAAACCAGTAACTTTTTTAAAATTTATTTTTATTACTTATTTAAATTTTGTCCTATACGCAGTCCGTGTTTGGCCAAAACATTAATATGTGGAGGTATGTTGACTGTACATTACTATAAAATACAGACACCAAACATCTTTCCTCCTTGGTGTCTAGTGACTAGAGATCTGTTATAGTTTTAAGTATTCTATAGTCTTTATAGTGGAGGGGGAGAAAACACATCTTCATGATTCCATCTAGGAGGAGCAAATTTGAAAAGTCCAAGAAGACCAAGTCAAGCCAGATAAAATGGCCTATGAACCTTATCTGGCATTTTATAGACACCAGCACATATCACAGTGGCCAAGGAATTGAATGTTAGGAAGAATAAAGCAATACAAAGCCAAAGTGAGTAATTTGTCCTGAATTTGAGCTTAGCAAAAAATGAAAAACTGAGAATACTGGCTGAAGAATGCTGATAAACTAAAACAGCATGAAGCTGCCTTATCATGGGAATGTGGGATCCAAATGAAATGGGAGTGAAAGACATGGTCTCATTTCATTGTGCTACACTGTAGTTAGTGCTTGCTAGTCAGCGTTGCTAACAAAGTGTAAAAGCTTGCATTAATGATTCTTCATAACTGGTGCTGTTGTCAATTATAATATATACACATACAATCATTTCAAGGGTATAATGTTATCATATATAGGCTGCAGAAATTAAGATACAAGAAATAACTGTATCATGAGACAATCTATAGTAAATTTCAGCACAACTCAAGAGTACAGTTAAATATCGAGCAATTGCATTGGAGAATCACTCTCATCCCAACTGTCTAGATGAATTAGCTTCTCAGTATATCATGTGCCAGGTATAACAGGGAGTTCCACAGTGGTGCATTGTTAGCAACATCCTTGCAGGTTTCTAGCTGCCAGCAGAAAGAGATATGCCACACCCCAGGTTGTCACCAACTATCTAGAAAAGAACTGAATGGTCTATAGAGTGAAACTTGACAATTAGATGGGCAGAATGCCAAGAAGAAGTCCAAAATCTCCAGTTAAGACTTATGCCTGAGCATGGGGGGGGGGGGGGGCATTACAGGTGATAGAGTTTAATGCAGAACTGAAAATAAATGAGCTGCAGTGATCATCCATCCATTCATTTTCTGTCATTGACCCAGGACCAGGTCCGTATCCCCAGCCACCTCCTCCAGTTCCACCAGGGAACCAAGGCATTCCCAGAGCAGTCAGCAGATATAGACTCTCTAGTGTGTCCTTGGTCTGCCCTGGGGCCTCCTCCCAGTTGGACATGCCCAAAGCGCCTCAACTGACTCCTTTCGATGCGGAGGAGCAGCGGCTCTCCTCTGAGCCCCTCCTGAATGTCTGAGCCTCTCACTCTATCTCTAAGGCTGAGCCCAGACACCATGTGAAGGAAGCTCATTTCTGATGTTTGTATGTATGATTTCATTCTGGTCATTACCTTAAAGCTTGTAAACAATAGGTAAGAGCAGGAATGTAGATTGACCGGTAAATCAATAGCTTTGCATGAAGTGATTATTTCAACAAACGATAGATAGATAGATAGATAGATAGATAGATAGATAGATAGATAGATAGATTTTATATACACACATATATACCTTTTTTTCCAAAATTTTCACTGTAAAATCCATTTTGTGTAGTATCATTTGAATCCCTCCACAACCCTGTTGAAGTTAAGAGACTGGGGCCTGTATATATGTACAGTATGTATGTATGGATGGATGCATGAATAGATGGATATATCTTTTGAATTATTTAAAATGTATTTTTGAGAAATACTACAGAATTGATTTAAAAGTTTCATTCTCCTTGTTTCAGTAAATTTTTAAATATAATTTAATAACATAGTGCTTTACAGAATATGGCAATATCCCTAATATTATTTTATTATTCTCATTTCTGCAATACAGTGACCTTTCCTACACTTCCCACATTTTTTTTCATAGTACTGAAATAAGATGAACAAAAGACAAAAAGTGAGAGCTGAAGTATAGTTTCTTTAAAAAAAAAATAAAAACGCATACTTTCACAACAATGGCATTGGTTGTAACAATCCTGACACAAGTAACTAAGACCTTTGGTTTATATTTACACATTGTACTCTGTACACATCACCAGTATTTATCCCTCTGTAAAATCTGTTTACACAATAACATAATTTCATAGTAGATACTTCATTAGACCTCAGTTCGTGCTTCTCTCACTTCCAATGAGAAGTATATTAAATTTGGGTTTACGCCAAACAACCCCAAAACTAATATTCCCCATGATATTTCACAGCAGACTTAAGATAATTTTGACATAAGCTCCTCTGATCCAAACAATCCATTCATGTGCATGTCCTGAAAACTCCATCTTTCATTAGACCCCAGCACAGTCTTTCATTTGTAAGGCCAGGATACTTAAATAAATTACATTTTTTGTTAATTCTCCTCAAAAGAACAAAAAAAGAACCCTATTTTCTTGCACCCTTCCATAAAGCTGATTTTAGGTGATGTCAAATGGTTTCGACACTTAAGATGGGTATCAGTTATCAATATTTCTGTTATAGATTTCCTTATTTGTCAAGCCACTTGTCTTAATGCACATTAATTTAAGGAAGCAAATTCTATTCCCTCCATATTAGGCTATTCAAAACTGATGAGTAAATTTCCAGTCTCCCTCAATCATAGCCAATGCAGCACCTTAGGTGAGCATCACATCACCACCGGCGCCCCCTGTCTGAGACAAAGTGAAAATGGATGGCAAGTCGGCGTGACCTCAGAAATTGATGCCCTAAGTGGCCAACTATGTTGCTTATAGGATTACGTGGCCTCAGTCTATAGGATACTTCATTAGGAAAATTTTTGTGTGGTTGTTGAGTTTCAGAAATTTAACAAAAGCTCCTCATTGGACTGCAGGAGGACTGAGTGAGTACTCATCCCTGTATATGATGAGGAAGTCTGACTTTAGGTCACTGGTGATCTCAGCTCAAAAATAAAAAAAAAACAAGGGAATTTTGCTTTTCAATTTCAGTGCCCTTACACTGTATAGAAACTGACACAGCTGAGATTATAACATCCATCCATCCATTTTCTGTAACCCCTCATTCCATTCAGGGTGACCAGAGCCCATGGGCACAAAGCAGGAAACAACCCAGAACAACCCATCGCAGGGTACACTGTCACCTACAAGGCAATTTGTTAACTCCAGTTCACCTTAGCATATTTTTGGATTGTGGAGATGAAACCCCCACAATAACACAGGAGCAAACACATGAAGCCAAGGCAGACACTTGAACTATCGTCACAGAAAGCGTGAGGCAACAGTTCTAACCACTGAACCACCATGCCGCCCAGAGAAAGGTATATTTTCTCTTGCATTTGTTTCACGGAATTTCTGCCTATGAAGGTGCTGATAGCTGACTAAGCCGTTTTAATCAGTAAACTCCTTTCCCATATTCCTGAGAAATAATAAATACATCATCCTAAATCACTGCATACCTCCCTCTCCATGAAATCAAATTTAAAATGAAGCTTGTGGACAAATGTTATTTTGCTTATTTTTTATTGTAACGTGATCTATGTATTTCGTAGGAAATGTTGATTGAATAGCAAAGACCATAAGCAAACAATCAAAGCAACATAATTACATGAATGAAAACAACCACCTCTACACAGAGTGATATATGCTTGTGCATGATATCCATTCATTTATCCCTTCATTTTCATTCCATCCATTTCCATGAACATCTATCCACTGCAGTGTCTTGCTGAGCCTGGAGCCAATCCCAGGAAGTGTAGGGAAAAAAGCAGGGGACACCTTGTATAGCCTGCCAAACCCATCGTAGGGTGCAAACTCACCCAGCCAAGTACTATGGGGAATTTAGAAACTCCATCCATCCATCCATCCATCCATCCATCACTTACTTATTCAGTACAGGGTCATGGAAGGCCTTTTTGGAGGAAACACAAGGCAGGGGAACAACCTGGACAGAATTCCTGGCCATCACATGGTAAACATTCACATGTATGATTTACTTAAAACTGTAGGAGGAATCCCACCCAAACATAAAGAACAGTCAAACTCAAAACAGAACACACAGAAGAAGGGACAGGAACTGAAACCAGCAAAAACGGAGCCACAAGGCCGTGTAGTGAAAGAGAGAAGAAAATGAAACCCTTTGTCTGTCATCTGAGTCTGCATTGGGCACGGCAGTGTCTGAAAGGCATATCTAGCATGACCTCTTATGTAAAATGCATTTTTAAAATGAAATTTCTAGGTTAACTAAAATCTACAGTTCTCATATCCAAGCAAGTTCAGCTTCATGTATTATATTAATGTTCCAGAGAAATTTCAGAAACTAAACATCATTTGAATAATCATTTCACCTTTGCTATAAAAAAGTAGAGTGTCATTTTTTGTAATAAATCAGTAGAATTTTTCAATACTAAACCTATAGTAAATCTTTGGCTATTCGAAAGATTATCTTTGCCAGCAGCGGAAACTAGGATCCCACCCTTCCCCCACACTGACTTGTGGACTCATTTTTGCCTGGCAGGTCAGTGCCTGCAATAGATTAATTCCACCCCACCCCCTATCCTTTGCTCAGTCATTCAGACTTGGAAAGTCAATAACAAGCTGACATCATCATTGGTCTGTATATTACACTGCTACTTTCATGATACCCACATTCTCCTACGAAAAGACCTTGTTTGGGAAAAAAATAATAAAAATAAAAACTTTAAGAAATGAAATAGGATGAACAGACAAAGAATTTACAGAGTCTAGTGAATATAAAACTGAGGGTATTTTTTGTAATAACTGTAAAATTTTATACTATGTAAATTTGAAAGATTTTAATGTTACCTTTTATAACTTTGATGCTGACAAAATAACTAGTTGTATAGTGTCTTCATATAATTACCTCTACCGCCAGTTAATTATTGAGATGCTGATTATAGTATTTTGATATAAATACCTGCACAATTTATACAGGATATAACACATTAATGAGGTAGTAGACTTCAAATAGGGGCACATTTCAACAAAGTACTTTATCTCCCAGTGAAAACAACTTTTACAGTCAACACACATAAACTTGAATGAACAACTAAAGACAATATTATCTAATACATACAATCCATTTAATAAATAAATGGTACAAGACACCATGGTTTTATGAGACAATTAGATAACCAAGCATATTTTTTCATATACACTTTACTGCTTAATTATATAAATTTTACATGACGTGCAGTTTGTTGACTTGCAGGTACAGTAAATGCATTGAATGTATAGTAACGGAAAAGCACATTTTGCTGAATTTTCAGATGTTAATTCCTTATCATAGCCGTCATTCATCTGTCCAGCTTCCATAGCCACTTTTCCAATACGGGGCTGCAAGTCTATCTTAGTAAGTAGCAGACACCCTGTATAGCATGCTTGTCCACCGCAGAACATACACTCACACAGACACGGACACTTTAAACAAAACAATTTACGTAAACCGGCAGATGTTTTTCTGGACTACTAAAAGAAACAAAAATGCCCAGAGAAAACCAGCATTAACACAAGAAGAACAAGTAAATTTGCCAGGATCGGTCCTTGTTTAGCAAGTAGGTTGCTACCCATCCCGTGTCCTTAGCTTTTAACGGTTTCCCCTCATCCCAGGGCTGCCATGTGGCTTAATGGGCTCAGCGGGCAGCTGTGTCATCCAGTGGACTCTACTTTGTTTACTTTTGCAATATTATGGTTCCTGGTTTATTTTTCTGTTGGTTATGTATTGGTGTTTCTCTCTATGGTTCTTTGTTTTGCTCCGTGTTCTGGTTTGCAGTATGATTCAGTTACCTTTTGTTATCCTAGTTTGATCCTTCATCTGCTGATTGCCCTCCCCTGTGTTTGCTACTTCCCACATCTGTCTCTTGTTAATCCTTGTCATGTAAGTATTTAAATGCCTTCCTTTGCTTTACTCTTCAGCCAGCCTTTGTGTTTACACCTGTGGTTTCTCTGGTTTAGTTATATGTACTGTGTTTCTCCCTGATTTAGTTCTTGTTTTCTACCTGCCTGTAGACCCCTTGTGGTCCCTTTTGATTTCTTGTTTTGTCCAGTCATTCTAATAAAACCCCTGTTCTGGAGAGATGCCTCGCCACCTTTAATTCCACTGGGTTGGGAACCAAACTCACAACCCTCTAGGCTACAGCCAATAACACCCAACATAGCAGTCATCCTGGCAAAAAAATAAATTGGCTTTCCACTTCTGTCATGTGATTCACAATTGTTCAGCACTGTTGTGCACTGGTCTGAGCATTCACAAAAGCTTTTAGTAAGCTATTAATGGTTGGTTCATACGTCTGCGCATGTGGACTGTGTGTTCATGCACACAGACACAGAATTGTATATATGTCTGAGAACAAGTAATATGCCTATGTTCCTGTGTGCGATTTGAGAAGTATGATGATGCTATTGTCAATAAACATGGTACATGTAAGGAACTCTGCTCCAGTAGTGGAGATTTCACATTGATGCCCACTGATGCACATTATATTCTATTATATATAGAGTGAGACCCCTGCAGGAGACAAGACAAAGGTTTTTGACACAAGTTATTTTAAATATTGTGAAATGCAATCATTTATCTCATAGCCAGACCCAGATTGTTACAAAAGTCATTATGGCCAGGTCACTGTTACTATGACGACTAAGAAATAATCACAAAACATAAAAAGCATTGCAAAGACCATCATTGTCCTCTGTGATATCTATGACAATTAACTGATATATAAAATATGTTAGATGATATAAGTCAAAATATTTCTCGTAGTCTAGTGAAAAACTATGTGTAATTAAAAAGAGCAAGAGTGTTTGGACTTTGTGACATGAAAAAATAAAGTATTATTAGCTAAAATTATTATGTCCTCATGCACAAGGCTATAGAAAAAGATATGCCATTTCATGTTTATTATTGATAAATGTTAGATTGGTCCAACAATCTGCTACTGAAGCAGACATTGTGTGTCCTGGTTGCACATTCCATGCAGGAGTTTGCTTAGGAAACTTCTGTCTGCAGGCACAAGGAAAACACAGCGTAGCTGCAGTGATTCTAAGAAAACAGATGATTATATTTAACTGGCATTTCGTTTCGGGTGTTCCTGGTGCTGCTTGAGACTGCAGGCCTCAATGTACTGGAAAATCTTCATGGAGAATAGATGGAGGTGTGGATGGGTGGAAAATACCATAAGCAATATGTCACCGTCATTCAAACTCCAGTGTGCAACACTCTGGGACACTAATATTACTTAACTGAATGACTAACAGTTAAATTGTATTATTATTTAGATGTTTGCATTTTAAAGCTGAAAAATTAATGTAAGGCTTAACAGCTGATACCTCAGATTTTAATGCAGTGAAACGAATGTGAAGAGTATCTTTCCGGGGAGATGGGTGGGCACATGCCCCCCTCAGTGCTGACAGAGTGTTAAATTACATGCAAGTTGGGGGGCTGAATTCAATTCTGCTCCCAGGACTCACACAAACCTTTCACTCATGAATAATAGACTCCAGCAAAAGCACAATGTGGCTTCATTTATTTACAGCTGTAGAATAAAAGAAGTAAAATGATGATCCTTAAACGAAGAATATTTTTGTTTCACTTTGTAATCGATTTCAAAGATTTCACCTGGGGTTTCTGGTGGTGATAAAATAATCCAGATTTGCCACATGACAGGTAAAATAGAATCAGTACAAATGAGAGTAAGGCTTCTATTCTCTTTCCCAAACCAATCTTCTGGGAGTGGAGCAGTTTCCTGTGCTGGGGAACGAAGATGGAGCCTGAAATGCAGAGAGACATGTACAAACATCTTCCAGACACTTTCACCATTTGCTTATGATTAGGATGTATTGTCCCCCTAATAATAGCAGGCAGACTGGCAATGGGCAGTTCATTTGCATTGTGACTGCATGAAATATTCCCAACTTAACAGTATGCTGAGCATATTAATAAGAAAAACAAAACGAAACAAGCAAACAAATAAATCGTTTCGCAATTAATGTACCTACCTTCCACACAGCTTATCCAGTGCAAACTAGGAGCCACTTCTAGAAAGAGAAAGGTGCCGCCTGGACCCTGCACAGCAGGAGACACCGACACACATTACTATGTATTTTTAGAATACAGGACGAAACCCACACAAACACAAACACCCCACACAGAGAGTCAGGGGTAGCATTTGAACCCAGAGTCCTATAGATACAGTACTATCCCCTGAGCACCTACTCAGCTGCCAAAACCACATGATGATTTGGCTTTTCAATTTAATTTAATGGCACTTCATTTACAGCTAAGGTGATCACTTATCACTGCTCTGAATAAGGAATACACCATTAAAATAACGAATGCTCCTTGTACTTAAATGGTTTTAAATGTCAGGATCTCAATGATGAAGATTTCATCTGAGAGAAAATATGGAAATTACAATATGTGCTTATGTAACATTTATATTCATATAATAACTGCATAGTTATCAGAAGAACTAGGTTAAATGAATAACATAGTACAAGAAGATATATATATATATATATATATATATATATATGTGTGTGTGTGTGTAAGGTATATAATAGGAGCTTGTTTAATGAAAAAATGTTACATATCATCAAAAATACAGTCTACCATATTGTACAAGAAGGACACAGCTGTGTAGCTGTCAAATTGTTCTCTTAGGTGTGAGTCAGATTGAATTCTGTATTTTTAATATACCACTGCCACAGTGCTGAGTTTGCTCAGTGAAATTAATGCAATTTCATGGCCCACGGCCCACTGGTTCTGACAGGATATTGTTTGCATTCTACAGTTTGGCAGCTGGGGAAGCAGTTAGGTGCAGACTGTTCAAACCACACTAAAGAAATCACCAGCACTGAAGAACCTGACATACACAAATGCTAATGGACTGCAAGCATATGTAAGCGTAGCACCTGTCTGCATAAAAAATGTAAAGAGAATTTCAGGTGCATAGTTAAGGTTGAAATTTATGTATATCTATAACATAAAACTGTATAACTTACTATACAATTTAAGCCATTTTAAAGCAATTATTACTCACTGCAAATGTTATTAGTAAGCACACATTACTTCTTGCAGTAATGATATTTTACTGTATACTGTACATATCCTGCTTGTAATTTAGGTCTCTGAGCAAAAATATGTAATATAGCTCTGTCACAGCTGGTACCCAGTGAGAGGAGGTGAGAAGGGAATGATTTGGGTTATGGAGGGAATATAGAGGAGATCTGATACACTGTCAGAACAACATACCCATTTGTACCTTTGAGGGTATATGATCACTTGTCACTGCGGCTGTACCCTTGAGGGTCTCGCAATTGTACCCTAGCTGTAGGTAAATATACCTTTTAAGGTACAGAAATGGACTCTGAGGGATATTTTTGTACCATTGAGGTATTAATGCTGTTTGTACCTGGGGCTCAAAACTGTACCAGGGCTCTACCAGGCTGTACTTTTCATCTAATTCTCAAAAATATTGCAATTTCCATAGCCACTTTTCGAAGACACTTTTACAAAGGACTTGCTTCTGCAAAAACCTCCTAGAACATCACTACGTCTCAAATCCAGTTAAATGTCCAGTGTTTGTTGCTTGACACATTCATGGTTGTCCCCTATTATCAAATCCACTTCCCCGGATGCTTCCACTGAAAAATCATATCTTAAGTTAATCTATCAACTTGTCAGCATTTTAAAGTCATTCTGCTCTGCTCAGTGCTTGTCTGCTCAGTCTTGCCTTCAGTCATGTTCACTTATGTACGCTGGTCTCTTGGTCTGGTTTTCTAGCCTTTGGTAGTTTTCCTGGTTCCTGGTTGCACCTGGATTGGTTCTGAGTTGTGGAACGGTTTAACTTAGTGTCTTGGGTTCTGTTTGCTGTTGCTCTGCTGACCCTGCTTTAATGAATGGTTTCCATTCATCACCTTACTTACTGTGACTCTTTATAAATTAAAATCAGTCTTTTTCTTTGAGTCCTTGTAAACCTCTTGGTATTATACTGTATGTTACGTTTTTAGGATCATGGCTATAGCCAGCTAGTTATAATGAGAAGATGAAAATATGTCTTCATAAAAAAGTCACTTGGTTCTCTTCCTGAATCCATTTATCTTACAATCTCTTGTCTTGTGTTAATGATTAGTAAAGAGAAAATGTATGTAGATTTAAACATTGCATTGGTGATGATGCTGCTGAACTCTGTGTGGGTGTTTTATATATATTGCTTATATTTTCCATATTTGCTTCCTTACTCTGACATCCACCTGCCACCAAACACGTGTGACGTCTCCACAACAGCCACTGTGAGGCTGTACCCAGAAAATGACATGTTATTTCATTCTTTTTGCCCCCTGCAATGTGCCCTGTGATTCCAAGGATACGGTCCAGGTTCACTGTGACCCAGTACAAAATGGATTAGAAAATGAATAGAAATTTGACTTTTTTTTGTTTTTTTGCCACCCATTGATATTTGCTAAAGACGACATTATTTGAACTATGTAAAACAAATTAGACAATGTGATTTTGTTATACATGATGCAGCACATTTATTTTGTACTATTCACATGCGTCTTCAAATCACAATTGGTGGCTCATAAAATTTTGTTGGATACATAACTTTTTCTCTTAACCCCATAATGTAAGCCTTCCTTATTTAACGCTGTAGAAATATGTGACATTCTCTGTGTCATGAGAAATATAATATGATAAAAATAGCAAGTGAGACTTTACTCCTCACTGGTCAAAAAATTAACAGTGAAGATTTCTCTCTATAGAAAGTGTTTCTGCAAAACAGTAATGAGAATAAACTGCTAACTAATTTTAATTGCACACAGTTCTACACTGGATCAGACAGTGCATATATTTATAGTGCACACATTGATATTATATTTCTGTCTTCGCTGCTAGTGCCCATAATTGCACATGAAGAACTGTGGTGAATGAAAAAAACTCTGGAATTGCTGCGACAAGGGCACGTGATTCAAAGAAGGGCCCGAAGGGGATCATTGAAGTTTAGGAAAAAATGAAACTGCCAAATATACTGTCACGTTCGGAGGGTAGGCGAGCGAGCAAGGAAGCAGAGCGGAGCCAGACGGACGGGGAAACGGGGGTTTAATC
>JAODKF010000038.1:8020209-8045074 GCA_026779585.1 Mormyrus proboscirostris | reverse complement strand
TTTTGATCGGCGCTTTTGGGGTTCGCCGATCAAGCTATTTTTAGCCAATATCGGCCGATCAATCGGAGCATCACTAAAATAGATAATGTTTAAAGAAATATACACTGTTCTGGAAAGACATTTCAGCTATAACTCAAGTTTGCTACTCAAAATGATTATTGAAGTGTGACATTTGCTGTGAGGGGAAAGTCCTACCAACCCGCGTGGTATTTTCCCATAAGCAAATCAGCGTGTCTGATCTCTGTGCACTTGCTGAACTGCTATTTAATTTATATCCTCCATTTGGGTGGCAGGTCCACTTAGCCAGGCATGCATGTGGAGTTACTCTAAGAACAACAGGCACTCTTGTAGGTTAAAAGCAGAGTCAGAATAAAATACTCGCATCAAACAAAAGAAATCTCTTTACTCCATAGGTGGGTCTAGAACCTACTTAGGGGGGCTTCAACCCCGCTATTTTTTTTGTCTCAGTCCCCCTGAAAAATATTTTTTTTTTTTCTAAAACCATTTGGCATTTTCTTTCATGTTTTCTTGTAAATTTTGTATGCCGGCTTGGCAAAATTTCAGGGGGATCTGTCATGCCTGATCTCTTCCCCTGTCTCTTGGTAAATTCAATCATGGCGGGTGGACATCTCATATTTGTTCAGGGGGCTGAGCCCCCCTATAAGTCCAATCCTAGAATTGCCCCAGTCTTACTCAGTTACCACCTTGCCTTCCCCAAGACAGAAATATCTATTTGTTGGGGAAAATGTTTTACAATCACTAAATAAATTTACACCTATGTGCTTTGCAAGTTCAATTTCAATACAAAAATTTTCAGGCTCAACATCTGTAAATACCTCCTGTGTGTTATTTGCAAGTTTTCAAACTTAATTATGAATTTATGGCAAATGCATCGATTTAGATTCCATTTAAATGAATGAACTGCTTTCTCATTTTAATTTCATATCACAAACCTTATAAATTCAAAACTGCAAGATTATCTAAAAATTAAAGAAAAGCTTAATATGTCACTGCATATTATATTGAAAGAAAAGTACATTAATTGCCCTTCTTTCACTGCATGCTTTTTCTCCATCAATACGTACTGTGTTTTTTATTTAACATTAAATCTAAAATTTATATGGATACTATAAAAAATAATTGTGACGGGCCCTGACATACAACTGCATTATTGTGCTTAATTTGACCCTGCTTGAGGTGTTTCTGTCATCCTGCTTTCATCTCCATAAGGTCCTAATGAAAAGTAGTCCCTTTCAGGCTTGCATAAATCCATATAAATGATCTGATTAAGATGCAACCTCTGGCAAACCCTTCGTGTCTCTCGGTAAAGCGGAATATTCATTTGCAAACTTCCTTTACTAACTAAAAGAACAATACATTCTATAGTTTTTAATCAGATTAATTAAAGTTTATTATGAAATTTGGTGAGGCAGGAATGTTTTAGGTCCTTGTGAGGTACTTTATTGATTTAGTTGGATTGCATTCATGTTCTGCTCTCCATGCAGGTGTGAAAAGAGAGAAGACACATTTAGTGCATGGTGTTAGTGTGAATGGGTGGTGATCATGACAAGCAGATGGTGCAAGAGAGGCAACAGGTTATTGGAAACAAACAAATATAGCAGAATACCTTATTTGGGTCTGGGATATATTCAAACAAGATACATTTGAAATATTAGTGAAGTTTCCAGTAAACGGTGTCTACTGGGCATTCCAGTTTCCTGTCACAGAAATCCTAGTGAATGTAGTAAGCCAATTAAAAAACCTTTGCTTTGTTGCAAATTATAGTATAGCTAGCAAAAGAGGCATAAGATCTAATTATAATGTGCCAACTCAAAACACTTCATTTAAAACTCAAGGCTCTGGGTCCTACTGGAGAAAACCTATCAAAAAGATAAACTGTGCACATAATGCAGTTCCTAGAAATTAGTGTCCTGAAGAATTCAATTCAATTCAATTCAATTCAATTCAATTCAATTCAATTCAATTCAATTCAATTTTATTTATATAGTGCTTTTAACAACAGTCATGTCACAGAGCACTTTGCATTAACCCAGCCAGAACCCCACCAAGCAAGCCTGTGGCGACAGTGGCAAGGAAAAACTCCCTCTGGCAGGAAGAAACCTTGAGAGGAACCTAGACTTGGAAGGGGACCCCATCCTCCTTTGGGCGACCGGATAGCATGAAACTGTATTTACAATCACATTAATTTGAGTCCATATAGTTTTAGAAGTTCCAGTTGGTTTCATGCAGTTTTCTCCAAGGAGTCCAGGTGAGGATTCAAGTGGTGTAGGCGTGGCTCGGGAACAGCTCAGAAAAGAGAAGGAAAGCATTCATCTATACAACTTTCCTCAACTGCAAAAACTAAATAGATGGAGATTATTTTGTAATGCAATCACAGAGACTAAACCCCAGGAAGGAACCTCACCTACGTCACTAAAAATCTGTAGCGAGTTTTCTAGAATCAGCAATATTCAAGTTAATGCATCTTTCACTGATAGGAAATTATAGTGTAAAATCATTTTTACAGTAAGTGTTATGCTATTACAACACTGATGCTATAATTACTCCAACAAAATATACAGATGTGCAATTGATCTGAAGATCTATGCATGTATTGTTTTGGTAGATTCACAGACATGGGACATAAGTCTGCTTATCAGGTTAGTCTCTGCGTATTCAGTCCTGATGGGACTGGGCCTGCTGACTGTGAAGTATGCAGATGTGATGACTGTGTTGGACTAAATTGCCACATTTAACAGGAATAACCAAGGATGTATCTCATATTAGAGATAGGAGTGAGTATGACGGTGACCCAGTGGGCACTATTGCTTTTTACCTGCCGGCCCTGTGTGGGTGAAGTTTGTATATTCTTCCTTTGTTACAGAGGTTTCCCCTGGGTCTCCAGTTTCCTCCCACAGTTTAAGTAATTGTTGTTTCTACGTTGCTCATAGTGTACGATTGTATGAGTGTGTCTGTATCTAGTGATGAATGGAAACCATTCATTAAAGCAGGGTCAACAGAGCAACAGCAAACAGAGCCCAAGACACTAAGTTAAACCGTTCCACAACTCAGAACCAATCCAGGTGCAACCAGGAACCAGGAAAACTACCAAAGGCTAGAAAACCCAGACCAGCGTACATAAGTGAACATGACTGAAGGCAAGACTGAGCAGACAAGCACTGAGCAGAGAAGAATGGCTTTAAAATGCTGACAGATTGATAGATTAACTTTCTGTAAGATATGATTTTTCAGCGGAAGCATCCGGGGAAGTGGATTTGATAATGGGGGACAACCATGAATGTGTCAGGCAACAAACACTGGACATTTAACTAGATTTGAGACGTAGTGATATAGATGTTTTAGGAGGTTTTTGTAGAAGCCAGTCTTTTGTAAGTAACACTAAAAGCCTAAGAAATAAACTAACAAAATGTGTTCAGAGCTGCCATGTAATTTTATTAGGAAGGCCTTAATCCATCCATCCATCATCCACCCATTCATCCATCCATTTTGCATACCTGTTTGCTGGGTCACGGGGGTGCGGAGCTTCCAAGCAGGGAGTAAACCAGGATGGGCCGCCAATCCACTGCAGGGCCGCCAACCCACTGCAAGGCCTGCATCCTCTCTTTTGTAAAACAGTTTGTTATTACCACTTCATAGGATTCTAAATAAGTTTCTTCTTTACTATGAAAGTTACTGGTGCTCACCAGAGACAGGCACTAGACACCAAGCTGAGCATAGATTCACTGCCTAAGGCAGCCATCAGCGATATCCTTCAAGCACAGGTTTCTTTGAAAACTTTCTTGTATCAAAAGCCATTGCATGTTGTTTGAATTTGTGGCCAGCACTCAGGAAGCAGCCGTTTTTTTCTGAGTAACAGATTCATATAGAATCCATGGTCTTGTCTATTCTATATAATATACATATATTCAAAAACACTTATTTTAACTGGAATCTATAAATTGCTTGCAGTGTATGCATGTGCTTTTCCTTGATCTCTATGATATGTGACCCTATCAATATCAATAGCTGCCTCATGCTTGAAGCAGGGGAATCGTAATTTTGACATATCGCTAGGTGCGTTCCAGAGTGGAAACAGGGCAGCAAGTGCGTGTTGACCAGGTTTATCCAGATGTTAGTAATCGAAGGTGTAACATATCCTTTATGTCTGTTTATACCAGTGTTTCTCAGCCCGGTCCTCGGGGACCTCCAGACGGTCCACATTTTCACTCCCTCCCAAAAATGTGGACTGTCTGGCAGGGAGCTGGGATGGAGCAAAAATGTGGACCATCTGGGTGTCCCAGAGGACTGGGCTGAGAAACACTGGCGCATACATTTCCATGTGCAGTCCAGTAGACATGATTTGGATTTCGAGTCTATTTTCCAGGGAAAATACACATCATAGTGTACCCAGAATGTGTATCACAGACATATGATCAATAGAACATTGTGGGACAGACTAAGTTATATTAGTATAAGTAATATTTTAGTATGTTGTCTTGTTTTCCTCAAACTCTGTAATGTGTTATATATGTTTGTATTTATCCAAATCAGCACTTAATGGATTAGAAAATGTGAAAGCAACATGTGAAAGCTTAGTTGCAGTTATAATTTCATTGGGCACATTGTACAAGACTTGTTTCTGAATTCCTTGAAATATGCTGATACCCAGTTATACAGTTAACATTTTACTGGAGACAGGAGGGAGTCATTCAGTCAATGATTCTTAGAAGATGAAATACAGACAGTCTCAAAAAAATTTCACTTTATAGATTATTCTTTTCTCTATGGCGTGAAGCTCAGTGGGTTTGTATGCTGTGTCTGTGATCAGAAGGTCGGCTGCTCAAATCCTGGGGTTGGCAGAGTGATTTCGCCATTGGAACCTCAGCGAGGCACTTGACCCCCAATTTCTCCAGGGATTTCTCAAAAGAAAAATATACATTCCTTCTGATAAATGTAAAAAGCAGCTGCTAAAGAAATATAATGTGAAATGTAAGTATATCCAAGTTAAATTTGGAAATCATTACAAATTCCAACAGAAGCTGTATTTAGTGCGTTGCCCTGGGTTAATAAGCATTGATTAGAAAAAGCCCACCTGCTGGACAGGACATCAGTATTTGATTAAGGAGTCAAATCAGGAGAAAATCCCCAAAGTTATTTGTTCACTGTCTTTGGCGCTGCTGTGGTATAGTATTCCTGTTTGCCATGCATTCTATGCCCAGCTGTCTATGAAGTAATTTGAGTCAAGGCTCTAAGCTTTCATGCTGCCAAGATCTCTTGGATTTAGTTTTAAAAATACTTCTCAAGTGACACGATTTCTCTCCCGTTTGTTCATTATATTACATAGATTATGTAATTTATGTTATTGCATAAAATAAGATGCCTTTATACCCTTTGTAAAACAAGGGTACAGTTGTTAAAACAATATTCAGATCACGGTGAGTGAAAGAAATGAATCATAATTATATCAAGGTTTGTGAAACATGTATTAGAAAAGAGTGTACCCCTGCACATGTCACACAAATCATTTTATAAAATCCAGCTACGCCAAATAAATACTTATGTGTTGCATTTATCCACAATGACATTTAGCTATTGCATGATTTTTTTTTCAGCATTTTTTTTTTGTTGGCAGACATTTAGGCTGCAGCATTTGACTGTGATGCTTTGTTTCTGCTGTAATATTTCATTTCTTAGACATCATTTGAATTCAGCCCCAGCAGTTACTTTATCATCAGCCCCAATCTCTCATTGACTGAATCTATGCTTCAACAAGCCCAAGCCTTCACAGGCTTTGTGAAATGACAGGAATGTCAGAATAAATATTTATTACACAAAAGGGGGAGAGTTCTGTAATTTGATTTAAATATCTTTTTTTTTTTTTGCTACTTTAATGTGACAATTATTTTTCGCAGTAAATCCTTAACCAGATATTTATTTTGTGCATTAGGAAAGAGTTTTTCTGGATGAAATTTTATTTGGGCATAAATCTCACTGACCCTGTAGTCGTTCTTGAACCTAACCAAACCTGCCAAGTTCAAGGGAAAGGAAATGTTTTATCTGAAGCTCAGAAGCTCGTACATAAAAAAATCACAGGCACTTAGAAAAACATCTACCCATGACAGGGTCACAGTCAACCTAGGATGGAGAAGCAGAGACTGTATTTGGGTATGGAGAAGGGTTGAACAAATCTGTGGGTGAGACAAAAACAGAACATGGCCATTCTGGCTGTGGCACAAGTAAAACATTCTGGAAAACAAAACTGGCATCAGGTCGTGAGAACAGCGTCGGGTTTAAAGATCAAGATGCCTGTTCCGGGGGTCAGAGAAAAAGAGGCTCTCGTCATCATCTGACTTTGCCACATTTAAGGACATCCAGGGCCCCACCCCCCACCGAGAGGTGAATTATTCAAGTCCAGAGAGTAAAAGTCCAGACCAAGATTTTGTTTCAACCATCCAGTTGAGTATAAAGTGTCTCAGTCACAGAGTATTCAGATAGTTGGTTGAAACAAAATCTTGGTCTGGTCTTTTAGTCTCTGAACCTGTACTACCCCTCCATTGCCCCGACCTTGTTGGACAGGTTCTAAAGGCTGTAGCTATGCCACAATAGTGCAAGAGACCACAAAAAGTCCTTAACTAACCATTACTTTTCAAATCATAAAACAGCTCTACCTGACAGTCACAGAGATATGCCAGTCAGGGCATGGGTGAGCATGGAGTTTGCTCCAGGAAGAACAGGACGTAGGACATCCTGGACTGCCAGTTCATCACAAGGCGCATTCCCATACAAAATATGGGAAATATAGAGACAACAATTTATCTACCCGCATGTTTTTGGACTACAGGAGGAAAGCCATGAAAAGACAACGGAAACATGTAAACTTCACTTACACAGAACAGGAAGCGGGATCTGAATGAGTCTTACAGTAAGTGATAGCCGTGCAGCCAGCTACCCTCCAAAGATCTGTTCTGCAATTAACTAAAAATATAATAAAAAGTCAATATAAAAAGCATGGGGGGAAATGTAGAAAAGACAGAAGAATATTCCAGACAGGGCTCTGGATTGCAGCGGGGAATGAGTTGCATCATATCAAAGGGTTTTGCAAATGATATAGAGATTGGTGGTAAACAAAACAAAAAAACAGGCAAAAGAAAATCATATGGGGCAATTCTCAGTGGGCCCTAGTCATGTGTCAATCAGCTAAGTTCTTTTTTCCTTTCAGAATTGTGGCTAATGTTCAAGCTAATGCAACTGTGAATCAGCAAATGACTGAACAATAAAACTCCAATACCCAAATCATGCCACAGCGAAACACTCATAATTGACCAAAGCTGACATGCTTTGAACAAACAACACTGGTCAGCAAGCCATAGACACCGAATGCTGAAATGATAAAAGTCTGATTTAGGGAGGTTACTTCAGTTTTATAATATATAAATCAATTTGTGCAACAGTGTTCTTAGCACAGGAATGGAATTTGTTGTGTTTGATTGCGTTTTGCGCTACCGGATTAAATATTTTTTAGTTTTAGTGTAGCATTCCCAGTTGGGAATGTGTGGCTTGGCTGTTACTAGTTAATGTGAGACTACAAATACCGGTTTATTTGTGTACCTTCCCTCTTTTGTTATCTGCTGTAGAAATGCAGTACACTGACAGCGTGAATACATTTTATTTTTTATTTTTTTCACGCACAGTAATCTGCATATCTACTGCTTAAGGATATTTAAGGATGAGAATTCTCAAAAATTTCACACCATGATTCATTTGAAATGTCAGTCTTTTCTCCTTTGTCAATTTATAGATTTGGATGTGGATGACAGATTGATTTAAACTTGCTGCTGATGTTCCAACAATTGCAACAATGTTCTCATGTTATTAAATATGACATAAAAAACACGGGTTAGTCATTGATTAATGATATATAATAAATCTTGAGTTTTTTCAAACGTGTGTCACATCATGCATCACGTGTGACAGCTGTACACCCAAGCATAACTTTGTTAGCCTTTAGGGTATCACAGACCTCAAGTCTCAAAACCTAAAGATCATACCTCCTCCTCTTTGTTTTTCAGACACACTTGCACATTGTAAATGGGGTTTATTCTTTACTCAATCAAGATTTATTACTTCGCCTAGTGCTCTGGCTGAGTCACGGTGTCACACAAAAACATCTTTGGTTTTGCTATTTATCTGCATGATTCCAGCACTAAAACCTGCGCACATTTCACTGGAATATTTTAAGTTTTTGGATATATAATGCTCATGCTTAATATTTCCTAAATAGATTTTATTTTATGATTACTTATTTTTTAAATTGATTTAGCTGACAATTTCCAAAACAATGGAAGTGGGTGTCGGAAAATAATGTTTTTATTTGTTTTTGTATAAAAAATGCTACTATTAGAGTATCATTAGTGCATGGCCTGTCAAAATAATTTTTCTTGTTTAATCCTATAATAAATAATGCAAAGCACAACAAAATTTTATCTTCAAATGGGTTTTAACAGAGATAAGAGGCTCAATTTAGATTTATAGCTGTAGGTTTTAATACTTACTAGTTCAGCACTTGAAACCTCAGGAGATATGATGTTTGATAATCCAAATCTTAATCCAAATATGATTAGCTGTGCATCTATATTGATTTGTGTATAAAAGGAAGTGATGTTTTCCTTTACCCTCTCCGACACCTAAAGCAGTAAGAAATCAGTAAACACGCTTTATGCTGGTGACAGCGAATGAGGAACATTTTACAAGTAAACAGGGCATGATTACCTTATCTAAAAATGACAATTGCGTAACAAACTAAAAATTACAGACCCACTTCAGGTACTCATTTTTTCCAATACTCAGATCGATTAAAAAACCGATGACATACTAAATACAAAGGCTGACAATGAATACATATTTTCTGAGGCCATTGCAGAGATTTCCCAGTTCTGGATTCCACCTCAAAGTAATGGAAAAGTCCGGGGTGACCTTATAAGAGATTATGGCAGACAGCCAGGCAGGTCTCCAGAGCTCCATAAAAGTACTGATTGAAATGGAGGGAGCAGACAGGCGCGGTGCACATTCAGACTGGGGGATGGGATGAGGAGAGAATGAATGAGAAAGACAGAGAAAGACAGAGGCAGGACGTGATTTAGAAACTTGCTGTTCAGATTCACTGGTCTGGATCCTCAACGAATCCTGTTCCAGTTTTTGTAGAAATACCTTTCACTACAATGATGAAAGTAAAAGTAAATAATATATAAAGAATATTAATATATTATTAAATTTATTGTTGTTGGTATTAATGCTTAAGTGTTTTGAGAATGAGTGTAATGTAGTTTTACACTTTATAGGTAACTGGACTACTGTGCTATTAACAATATTATTAAGCATCTTTAAATGGTTGAATAGTAGTATTTAATCCTGCCACATTCTAGTAGCAAATCGAGTATAATAAATCATGTCTTGTGTTCCTTTGATGCATTAAGGTATTCCTGCAAAATGTGATAATACATATAATATAGATGGTTGAATGGATGTACAGCTCTTTTAATTTCACAAGTACATCCCTAAAGAAAAAGTTTAAAACGTTAAAGCCCATTCTACAATGCTTTTGATGTGGCTTAAAACTACATTGAAACTGTAGATTTTTTATTCCAGCAGAAGTGAAGATGCTGAGAATGCAAACATGGCTCATGGCTTGAATAGGTAAGTTTGTCCTTTCATCACCTGCGAATATTTTGAATAATTTTAATGAGATGGTTGGAGTTAACGATTTCCATAAAACGATTTGACTAAAGAGGCATTTAAACCGAACTATTTCAGGCTTTGAAGACTGTGATTCTGACTTTGAAGATTTAAAAAAAAAAAAAAAAAACAAATCATAAGAGATGTACATACAATCATAAACACTGCAAGCAAGGAAATGAAAAACTAAAAGATTGTTTTCAGAATTGACAACACAGCTATGAAACAAAACGAACGGGAAGGATATTATTTAACTTCCCTCTCAGATAAGATCTCTTTATGAGTTGAGTTGGCTTCCTCTGGCCACTTGTGGTTAGAGATAAATGCCAACCTCTGTTCCCATTCCTTTGGATCTAAATAGGAATTCACATACTTATCTTTTAAACAAAACAATGCAAAGGTTTTTACAGACATACATAGGCAAGATAAAAGAGCCCTATTCTCAAGCACAAGGTTGGTCTGAAAGGAAAGTAATGTTATAGTTCCTGACCCTGAACTGAATGTGTTTAGCAGTAGTTTTTGCAGCTTAAGGGATCAAAGATCATTGTCTGAACTGTGAAGCCAGCTGGAATACATGTACTTCCTTTGTTGTTATATTAATGAGGCAGAGCTGAACTGTTGCTCTATGTAGCAGTGGTGTCGGAAGGGAAGAGTAAAATATATTTTTATTTTATTATTTATTGAAGCGGATGGAATTTTATATCCGTTTTCAGTGAAAACTGATAAACCTTAGTGCAGTAAAGAATGCTCCAATTTATAACACATAATAGGCACACTGTATAACTCAAGCGCGTAGTAATACTGATTGAACATTACTGTCTATCTCATAATAAGTAAGAATATACCGACAGGTCTTGATATTGACCATGATTGCTCAGATAAGGATGGTGAGACAGAAGGGAGGAAGATTGCGCTTTAAGATAGGATTTAGGTTTCTTATGGTGTTCATGGATGGGGTGGAAACAGGGCACGCAAACACAGAAAGGCATAATTAAAATGAAAGATGAGTTATCTCACCTTTGTGAGAAGACACTGAAACAACAGACTTACTCCAGTATGGTCATCGGAAGGAAGGCTTTCAGGGGTGAGGTTGCTAATATTTTGGCAGGTTTGCTTGGGGAAAAATGAAGCCGCATTAAATGATTTGATTACAAATTCTGGCATCCTATATGCCCTCTGCTGCCTGGAATAAACTCCAGGGCCTCCTCAACTCTGACCATGAGGAATGGTTAGAAAAAGGATAGATAGATAGATAGATAGATAGATAGCCAGCAGTCAAGGAATCCATCCACTCTCTCCCATAAAGCACTTCAGCAATTGATTTTGCTGTGATCTGGAACGGGTTTTTGAAACATTCCAGGGAGAATGTCCATCAGAGGACATTAAATTCTACACTGACACAATCACAAAACTCATCAACTTGAATCAATGATTTATCTGAAGTGCATACCTTTAGATGATTGCACAAAATGGAGCATCTGGAGAAACCCACTCAAACATGGGGAGTTTGGAATGAATTTAACAAACTGGGAATTTGTCCTAATGAATGCCCTGTTTCTCTGTTGTGAATAGATAACATCATTGCATTCGGGAGAAAATACTTGCCTACGACAAAGTGGGCTCTCTAGGTACACAGCATGAAAAGAGGTTTAACTTGTCTATAAATCTTAAGTAAATGGTCAGTGAAAAGTTTGTTGCTTTTGAGATCCATCCATTATTTAGTACATGGTGATAGGGTTTGTCTGGAGTCTATCCCAGGAGAGAGATTTTCACGGAAACCCTTCTAAATAATAAATTTTACATCCACATTTTCTTTGGATTTGCACTTGAAAGGTATTTCAGTTTAAAGCTGATATGCTGTTCCATTCAAATGAGCTAATCATGAAATCTGCTTTCTTGAAATAGATTTGACATGCCTTTGTATAAAATGGCAATGGGCTGAAAACAGTTATAACCTTCAGGGTAATCATTTTGATTGTGTTTATTTGTCTCAGAATAGAATGTGTCAGGATTCCGCATTTATGGCAGTTGATCTACTGATCACCATTAACATTGTTATGACAAATAACCCTTGTAACCAAGCATCTGAATTTATCCATGATCTGAAAAGTCAAAAGTACAGTTTCTTGAACTTGGACTTCACCTTCTGGTCAAATACACTCTTATTATTTCTTTGTCATGGCAAATACATAAGTAAATAATGCCACATCTTTACTTGCACTTTATATTTTTAGTTGATAAAAGCTGGCCTTTTAATATAAGTGATAATCTTTAAGGATATTTCATATCTCAATAATGCCATATGAAGATAAATGTAATCAATATTTCAGATAATCTGTCTGGTCTGTCTACACTCTATTTGTATGATTATCATAGCATAATTATTTGGTTTGTTCTGGTAATCATCATAAACGATCTGTAATGGCAGATCTTATTAGAACCGGTAACATATTTTATTAAGGGGAGAAGATGTCAACATGGAAATGCTTTAGCATTTATGTAACAGGGTCCGCTGGTTGTTGGGGGGCGGGGGGAAGCTGCAGAAATTAATCTCTTAGAGAAATTAGTCTCTGCAATGCTGCACCATCTCTGTCCACATCTGTGTTGTATTACATTAGGTGTTTACAACTACATAAAAATGAACAGTATGTAGAAGTCTTAGAAGGTTTCACAGCATCAGTATTCTGTAGTATTATGTTGAGAGTGAGTCAGGCAACAGGAGTATTTGTATTTAATAAAACCAAATACTTTCTTTCTATCTATCTATCTATCTATCTATCTATCTATCTATCTATCTATCTATCGTGTTTCAATAGGTGGATTATTTCCCCAGTACCTGTTTTACTGCTGGTGAAATATACATTCCCAATAATTATAATAATAATAATAATTATTATTATTATTATTATTTGTGTGAAGCAACAGTGATACAGGAATTACATTTGTTGTTTTGCATTGTTAACTGTCATTTGAAAAACGTTGCAAAACAATCAAGAAAAACTATAACAACAAAAACCATTATAATTAATATCATCATTATCATCATCTTTATCGTCATCATCATAATCATCATCATCACCATAATCATCAATATTCAGAAATGAAGAAATCTTTGGCTCTGAAAGACTGAGAAATTGAAAAATTGAAAATTTTTCACAGAATGGTTAAAAAATGGCTAAAAAACAGATAAGAGCAAGTTTTTTTTTTCCTATATTCTATCACATACCCATCAGGGCTGGGAGCTTTATTATACTGAAACTAAGCAATTTCTGCCTTTGCCTCCAGGGTTATCTCAGTGTTGAGTACCTCTATCAGCTCTTCGTTAAATGTAGCAGTCCAACACTCATTGAGAAACATATCCATGCCTTCCTTCCATAGTAAACAGTGGCTTTGGATTTATAACGGTCTGAATACAAATGAGGAAAAAAAAGGAATTTTATCATAAGGGTTTTTCTCAATACAGGCAGCCCTGCCTGCATAAGTGGTTATGGGAAATAGTTGATGGCTGGTTTGTTACAATATCACCCTTCCTGTTTTTAATTTGAAGTCTAACATGTAATGAGTGTAGCTGCTTTAGCAGCCTAGAAAACAATTTATGATGCTTGTCAGCCAATTCAAAATACATTTTCTACATTCCAGTGAGCACAGAAAAGACCCAGCACCAAAAAATGAAGAGGATTCTATGTCTTACTTTCACAGCTCTTGCCCAGATGTCGTCATGTGCTGTAGCGTTTTTCATCTCTGAGTACATTGGTTTCCTCCTGCCGTCCAAATACATGCAGTTAAGCTAACTTGTATTGTCCGCAGTGTAATAATCATATGCGTGTATACAGGCACTTCCAGGATTTACAATGTCCGACTTATGGATAACTCGTATTTAGGATAGGACTGTCATAAAGCCCATTGCATTAAAAATTAGAGTGAAATGCAAACATTCATGATCACGAAGGCACGCACTACTTTGTGACGTTCATGAAACTGTGTGCTTCAGAGATTTGTTGGCTCAAGATACAGTTCATTACCATATGGTGTTATTTTCATTATTACTGTACTGCTACAACTACTACTACTACTAATACTACCATTATTATTATCATTATTACTATGTTTTGTATTATTACTGTACTGCTACTTCTATTATTATTATAATTATTATTATTAACCTATGCACTGCCTGTACCTTTCAATAGACTGGCATATGTTATGCCCTGATTCTCCCCAGGATAGGTTCCAGGCTGGCCCCCACAATCCTGGATAAGACAGATGGATTTCATTTTATTAGTTAAGCAAGCTATATTAAAATTGACATTGGCCAAGCTACTACTAGTTCTACGATGTAATACACAATTTCCTTCATACATTGTTATTATTAAATAAACAGTTAATCCATCTTGACCAATTACCGCAACAATTGACGTAAGTGGAATATTTAAAGCTACCGTTGAATGTCTTTGTGGTCAAAAATTTGCCGTTATATGAACTGACATGCAACTGCAATATTTTACGCATGAAAAGTATTATAACTATTTAAAGATGAAAAAACAAATTATAATGTCCACATAAAAAGCTATATTAACATGTTCCCCAAAACAAAACATAATCCAATTAAGAATCACCACTGGATTTGAAAACAATGATAAAAGCTATATTTCAGAGGCAGGATCTTGCATTGGTTATAGTACTGAGGGATAAAAGAGAGGATTACAGGAAATGCACCAGGTGAGACAAAAAAATGTTGATTTAGTTAGAGGCAGGACTGTTAAATATAAAAGCAATATCCCATGTTTTCAAAAGATGTTTATTTTCAGTAGCAAGAAATCTTTTGACAGGAAAATGACATATATACTTGGCTTTGATTCAAATTATTTTGTATTTGACAGCTTTGTATGATACTGACAGTAATGTTTTGCATGCATTTAAATTGCAATTTTGCTTCTGTTGTGTTCATATTTTTAAGAAATTTCAGTGGTACTTCACATATTCTAATACTGACCAAGCATTGTGGGTATCTATGCCACAATACTGGAACAGAATTTTGTTTAATCCTTTCAGTTTGGGAATTAGACTGCTCAGAAAAAAATGGTTGTGATACTTCTGCAAGTTTTCCTGTCAGATAACAACCACTGGTGTTCTAGAATATTCATCTCTCTGCTTTCTGTCCCACTTAGAACTCTCCTAGTAATCATTTGCTTTGACTGAAATGTTGTCCCAATCATTCTACATGCTCTTTAGTTTGGGAACCTTCAATTTTTGTTTCTTATTCCCTGACCGTGGGAGACATGGTGCCATCCAGGGGTGCTGTAAAGTGAGGGACACCGCGACGATTCCACGTAGGGGCCCTAAAAAATCTTGAATATAATTGGATTGTTCAGAGCTGGGGGCCTAATATGATATACTTTCATGGGGCCTGAAATCTAAAGCAGCTTCCCCGGATGGCACTATGCTTTAGCACGGTTGCCTCACGCCTCTGGAATGAGTCTCTGCTTGACATATGTGGAGTTTGTATGTTCTCCCCGTGTTGTCAAGGGGCTTCCTCTGGGTACCCCCGCGGTCTAGGAAAATGCGAAGGTGAATTGGAGTTGCCGAAATGTCTGTGCGTGTGAATGGTGTGTGTGCTCTGCCATGCGTTGACTCCCCATTCGAAGTGACTCCCTGCCTTGCACCCGTCGCTTCCAGGAAAGGCTCAGGACCCCCCCAACCCTGCGTAAGTTTACAAGCATGATGGTAAATGGATGAATGAAGTCTTGAGCACAGCGGTATTCTGTCTTTGCTTTTGGGAAAATACCAAAATAATGTCCCACAGTTTCAGAAGCTTCAATACGATAGACCGAACAGTAAAGATACACAAAAATATTTTAGAGGTTTTATGCAATGCACAATGTAAATGTATTCCGTCCTGCTATAAGTAAGGGATAAACTGCGAGGAGGTGTACGGTTATACAAAGGTAATCGACAACTTGAAGGGCCGTTAACTAAGATTGAGTTGATTATTTTCGTTGAACTGCACACCTCAGAGTGGTTTATCCTGCTTATACCACGGCTAACAAGCAAAAAATAATAATAAAATAAACTAACCAGAACATTACACATATTCTCATTTAATAATGTTCCAGTGAGTTCTTTAAAATATAGTCCCTATATAGAAATAACGTCTCAGCAGGCTGAGTAGCCTGGTAGTAACCCTTGTGTACCTATTGCAGGTCACTGTTTCTAGAGTATGCAACATAGGCCTACTTTTCGCCTGCAATACTTTGCTAACAAATTTATGGCATAATAGCTTAACTATATTGTTTTATGGCCATTTACCTACAGTACCAAAAAAGTACATGGCAAGGTGTTTGTATTTTTATGTTTGCTCTTTAAGTTATGCATTTGTAAACGGTGCCGAAACAAAACATTTTGTTTTCCCAGCATGTCCTGTCCCTGAGTCAGAGTTACTTACAATATCTCTGAAATAAAGTAAAAAAAGTAAAAAGTGACAAGACCATTTTTCGGTAAAAGGAATGGCTCAAAATCCCTATGGTCACTCTGCAGGACTTGTATCTGTCATTTCCAAGACTAATTGATGCTGTATTGGCCAACCCCTGTATTTATTACAACATGTTTCAAGGATAATGATCCTGCATAACAGTCCATCAGTACTTAATAACCCCATGAACTGACCATGAGCTAACAGGAGGCAATCAAGGGCGCAAGTTGTGGATTGTAGGCAAGGGAAAGTCAAAAATGAATAATCAAAGTCACAGTAGAAGGTAGAGACAAGGAAGAAGCAAAGGAAGGTGTAGGAGAACATTCTAGAACATGTTTACTCATTCAGGTCATCGGACAGTCATCCTTCGCCAATGAATAAAGTTTTTGGAACAATCAAAAGTTTATTTTTTAATGATACTTAAACTAATCACACTGAAAGAGAATTCATAATGTATTTTCTTTACTTGCTATACTGTACAGCACATGCAGTATTTTGTACAGCATGCCTTCCGTTTTTAGCCATGTAACAATGGCTGTGCTACCATGTTCTCTCCCACCAGCAAAAGAGTGAATCGAAAAACATGGTGTACTCAAAAACTGATGCCCAGCTTGCAGAAATCCAATGTTAAACCACAGAGGACAGTCATGTGGTATTTGAAGAAATACAGGTCAGGAATTTACCAAGCACTGCTCATATTATGAAAAAGATTAATGTGTCAATGCAGTAAATATGCAGTGCACTTTCGAAGGTGCGTTCCAAGGGTGCCATTGCCTTACAGTAGCATACAGAAAAGGCAAAAAGAAACAGACATCTTTGGTCTACAACAGAGGTGGGCCACTGTGTATGCAGGTTTTCGGCACAGCTCCCTAATTAAATTACTAATTAGAGAACTGATTGGCTGAAGAGTCCTCACACCTGGGCTTAAACAGCTGACCTGAAGGGTATCCCAAAAACCTGCATACACACCGGCCCTTTGCAGATAAGAATGCCCGCCCCTGGTCTACAGTATTGTTTCATGAGCTTTTCTGACTACAAAATAATCTGTTGTGGTTAAAATCTGTGCAATGAAGCTCAATATTATAGTCAGTTTTTGTAAGGCTGCCTTTCATGATGCTGGATTCTTTCCAGTAAAATCAAGGAGGTAAGGATGAGATGCCAGCAGGAAACATTTCAAGTCACGGGGAAATGTGGCAGTAACACATTTGGTGTATGGTACCATGTCACATGACACTGCGGTCAGCCATAGGGCGCTGATGAGATCATACAGCCTCCTTTGTGTACTGAACTTCCTACACGGCTGCTGAGTCTGTTCCGAGGCTGAGATGGAGCTTTGTTTGACGCTACGTCCACTTCCCCCATATTTCAGGGGTACAGAACTAGTTACAGACACACCAGATGTATTGTGGATTGTCTCCCCCTTCATCTTACTCCAGCTTACTCCAGTGGAGGTCTTCTTATCTCTGAGCTGCCTTTATGAACATGGATAGCAGTGGGTGAAGTCTCCGATGACCTCGCTCAAGTGGAGAGTCAAGCACGGACCTGCCGAATGCCATGGTCTTTCTCACAGCGCATTGTTATTGTGGACATTAAGGGTGATATATATGAAAACTGGGAAGACCAATTTTCCATGTGTATGTTATGTAATTTTTAGATATAATGTACTTCTTTTTCTTTTAAGCTGCCATTTTTAAAAACTTTTTGAAGATTTTGCCAAGGATTTTTTAAAGCACAGGTTTCAGTCTCAGATGAAAATTACAGGTGCACATACAGGTATGAACCTGATTACTGGTAATAGGACAAACCAGCTCTGGAAAATCACACATGGCTCTGGAAAAAGTTAAGAGGCAACATCAAAATTTTCTCATTTTTTGGTTGTGTGTGGTATGAGCCTGACAAACCACAGCTTCATTACTGAAGGGCTTCTTCCTTGCTTTATATGTCTTCAGTCCTTCTTCTACCTTTTATCTGTTATGAACTGTCCTAGCAGTGCACTTCACACCACTAAATGTTTCCCTTTCTTTTTGAAGGTCACTTGAGGTCATCCTGTGATTTATGAGGCACTGCTGGATAAATTGTCATCTCTGGCATTGCTTTTGCCCCCTAGCTGGCTGGTTTCTGGTTGTTCTCAGTGTCTCCTGCTTCACCTTGTTCTTGTTTACTGCTGTCTTAGCAACTTTGAGCCTGGAAGCAGCCTGTCTCACAGTGTAACCTTCTGCCAGCAGAACCAGGATTAAACCAGGATTTAAAAATGCAAATTTAAAAAAAAAAATATAGAGTGGTGTCTTAATTTTTCCTAAATCAGTGTGTGTGTGTGTGTGTGTGTGTGTGTATGTATGTATGCATGGGGTGGGTTGTTGCCCTGCCTTGTGTGTACAGATTTCAGGATAGGTTTTGAGACACTCGCCCACACACACACACGTGCACATGTCGGCTAAACATATCTTTATGGGGACTGCTCATTCATCTCTATGGGAAAAATGCTAATGCTAACTATGACAACTTTAACCCCTACCTAGCCCTAACCATGACCATAAAAACAACAGGTATTCATCACGTTGTGGGGACATTGTGTCCCCATAAGTTAAGGTATAGCCACTCGCACACACACACACACACACTCTCTCTCTTTCTCTCTCTCTCACACACACACATAGAGGTTTGCAATTATATCTTTGGGTGGACTCTCCATTAATATCTATGGTGAAAACTCAAATATTAGCTTTTTTGCATTCACAGATCTTTGTGGGGACCACAACGTCAAAATAACAGTTTTTTATCAAATTGTGGGGAACATTTGGTCCTCATGATGTCATAATATAAACATAATTCACACACACATACACAAGCTGCAAAATTGTTTCCTCTGGTTGTTGACTGGGCCCAGAATTTACTGCAGCATCTTTGAATACCTCTTCATCTGCTTTAATTACTGAGAGAAATAATGACATTTTCAACAATCCTGCTCTTTTTGAAGAAAATAAATGGATAGATGGACATGTGGTGGGTGGATTATATAACACTTAAACGCTGTTTTGTTTTTACGCATCATTGTTATTACAATCAATGCTAGTGTCACTTCGCACCTGAATGTGGCTGTGGCAATACGAAATTATTTTTAATTAAGGTTAAAGTACTGCTGGAAAACACAAACCTCACAATCCATACTAAGATGGTACGGTTAGTGCCAACATGGCTGCGTGGGAACGTGTGTGCAGAAACAATCACAGCTAACCTCAGCAGATTGTAGTATAAAATGAATACGATTAGTTATTCTTGATCCATTATTAATGAGAATTTCTTGCTCCAAGGTACCTTTCCATATCAGCCGGCCTGGTGTAATAACAAACATGATATGTGCATCCAGTAACAAGTTATGCAAAAGTTATAATGTGTTTATATTTTTTAATATGATACAAAATGAGAAAAAACAAAGCACAACAATGGTTACCCTATTGTTATAGACATTGTATGTCTATTATATATTATATACAAATTGTATAACTATACTAGACATAAATTTGAATGCATTAAAATAACATGAAGAGGGATACTTGCATTTATTTTGCATTACCTGAGTGAATAAGTTGCTAGGAATTTAAGCATAACAGCAACACTGTTGAATATTAACTTGCAGACTTTGTTTAACTGCCTGGATACAACTGAGCCAATAAAAACCATTGTTGTTCCCTAGCAACAGTATCCTTGCTTGTTCTAAATGAAGCAACTTTTTTCATGAATGAAAAAAAAATGTACTGAAGGAGAAATTCTGAAATATTAATCCTGTCTTTCCAAGACCAGGACATCTAAAAATAGTTTAACAAAATTAAATGAAAAATGAACTACTTCTAGATTCTAGATACTAGATTCTATTTTAAATGCTTCAGGGGAGAAGATCTACAAAATGATAAAGATATACCTTTTTTGTTTCTACATTATAAATATAAAATGCTTTATTTCTGGCCTCTGTCTTCAAAGGTTCACTAGATTATGTTAAATGAGATGAAAGAGAAAATGTTGGATATTTTTTAGCAGTTTTTTTTAGATCAGACTGGCATATGTGAGGTTTAATAGGGCAGGTGGCCCTAACCCTGACTACAGACAATCAGGCACACAAACAGACACAGACACACGCACACACACAGACATATATATCTGTGTGCGTGTGGATACATATATGCTCTGTGAAGTTGTCATCTATAATGCTCTACAGATATCTTCATAATGCATTATAATGGTAAGCATAAGAGAGTATAATCCGTTATGCGTTGCAGGTGAGAGCTTCATAAAACATTCTTAATGTATAATTAACATGGCAATAATGTTTTTGTATATGTATTTATAGTATATATAGTCATCTTTATAATGCTTTATGAATGCAATATAATGTGCTAATGATCTTTTCATAGATTCTTATACACATGGTATTCATAGAAGGTGTTGGCAAATTGTTATCACATACGGTCATTCAGTCTTCATCATATTCTTGGAAGGTTCCAGAACTGCCTGAGAAATATTTTTAGATTATTACGTAGGTGCACTTTGTAGGCAAGGTAAACTAACACATTATGTTACTGCTCTGAGAAATAACGTATTTCCATGAAAAAGCTAGAAAGGAAGAAGAAGAATTACAGTACTGTTGCAGAATGAACTGACCATGACTAAATAATTCAAGTACCAAGAATTCTAAAACAGTTTTGAATTAAATAAATGGAATTTATACATTATAAAGAAAGTGTATTAAACATAATGTATAGTGTATTATTATTATTAAAGCATCAATAGCAATGAAGCAGGAACAATAGCTGATGTTTATTCTCAGTCTTGTGGGTTATTTTATAATAAAACAGAAATCTTAACAGACGTCCTCATGGGTTTATCGGGCAGTAATATTGACAGTACCAAAAATACAAAGCAACAAAACAGGATTGCCTTAGTCGAGCTAGTGGCTGAAATCAATTGTGGCATTTGTTTTTCATGTTTGCCTGCTTGGCAGGTCATGCTCACTCCGGCTCTGTCACTCATGCATGTGATTTCAGGCCACCTACTGATGGAAAAGACAGAACGTTTATTAGATGCACAGCTGGGTGCAATTCGTTGATGCCAGAAGGGCCCATAGACCCACCCAGCTATTCCTCCACAGACTCATTTATATTTAAATTTTATTCACATATCCGATGCTGTTATCCAAAGCAGAATTCATACTGTGGAAAAAAAAAAGAATTACAATCACAGCAAACAGCAATCTATATCACCGAGGGAATAGTCTATTAATAATTTTTTTTAAATAAAAATGTCCTCATAACAAAAAATGTATGTGAGGGAAATGGAACTAACTTTGTTGTTTCCCTTAATTCTCAGCATTGAGCTCTTTCCGAAATGTAAGAGTAACACTTACACCTATATTTACAAACAACTGAACACCACTGCAAGAGACACATACTGTCCATAACCTGCTTTTGTCTGACTCACTAATGTTTGTAAATCCTCATATATTAAATACTAAATCCCTTCAAAGTCATTGTATGTGATTATTTTGTAACCTTAAACATAACTGAATACCAACCGTAGGAAATCATTTATTTGAAGAAGATGATGTTATTTGCAGTATCTGATTGCTGGTAGTGAAAAAAGGATATAAATCACATGATAACATCTACTTGTATGATACGGAGACAATTTTTTTGATGTATATAACATCCTTCAAGGTGGATGTTGATCAGATCACCTTAAAAATAATCCGCATAAGAAGTCAACATGAAGTTGAAAGTCAAAGGAGACACAAATTAATCTGCTAGGTGCTTTGAGAATTCCACTGGGTTCAAGACACCTGGTTCTTTTAACATACTTGAAACAAGGCAAGGGTAAGCAACAAAGAGTTTAAGGGGGACTCTTGGTTTGTACTACATTCCATTTCAGAGTTATTTGCAGTTTCTGAATGCCTGGTATAACTTCACGACGCCCTCTTTAACTGAGACTCCTGCTTGCTTACCATTCATGTCCACGCACACATGTATCTCTGACTTCTCCCCCGGCCTTTGACCTCTAAGCTGCAGGAACTGTCTTCCCATCAATCATTTGCAGCCAAGGTCTGGTTGTAGAGGACTGTCCAAGGCTGCAGGGAGAAATACATTTAACCTAGATCATTCAACTCCCGGAGGACGGCGCATGTTAGGGCGGAACTATGTATTTGTAATCCACTCTGGAGCAGGTTCTGATGTCATTGAAGAGCATTTTCATGAGGCAGTAGACTTGTGTGTCCCTCCTCTCTTTCACCCTCCTAGCGCTCCTTCATCTCATTAAACAAATTGTGGCAAACTATAAATTCCCTTTTTGTGACTAGTCGCTCATATCTAATGAACAATGTCAAAAGTTGATTTTTTTGGTAAAAACCATGCTTCCACATACCGAACCCATTATTAATTTATGTGAAGGATGTCCCCCTGATTCAAACAAAGATAAGAAATGTTTTATACATCAAGAACAAACAGCAGACCTAATACTCTAATATTCTAGAGATTGTTTGCATGAAACCCAAACATGACTCCACATGACATTTCTGATGACAAGAGAATGCAAGAATAAAATGGGAAAAGATAACAATTCAGTCCCAGATTGTGGGTTTATATGCATATAAAAATATACAGTACAAGGCATAAGAAGCATGGGATAATGTTCATCCAGAATATAACTCACTATTCCACACAACATATGACTCTTTTGAAATGTGCAGTGCAACTTTGTATCTGAGGTAGGGACGGTAAGATTCAACAATTCACATCAGTGCAAAGGCATTAAAGTTCACAATGTGATTGCCCTGATTTAAAAAGTATATACCAGACACAATTTGGGATGCATTGTTTTTAATATCTTTGCATTTGTAAAATCTGATTCATTATACATATTCATTAGTAGAGGCCCTTTGCGTTTATTATTTAGAAACATGACCAGTCGTTTTTGACCAATAATTTTATACTTAGATTGATTCCCCCTCTCTAAACTGTTTTAATTGCATTGCATGATATTATTTTATGTTGCGTCATATCGCATTGAATCACTTTGTGTCGAATCAAATCATGTTGAATTGCATGGCATCACAATAGGGATGAATCATATCATTGGCAATTGCTGCATATCTTTCTTTAATGTACAGTATGAGGTCATTGGCAATGCATCTAGATGTGTATCGCTGCCTCAGTGACGAGATGCACATCCCTAATCTGAGGACATCTTGCTGGAGACAACAAGCAACCAAGACAGTTGATACAAAATAATCATCCATCCATCCATCCATCCATCCATCCATCCATCCATAGGATGCTGGGGGGCACAGGGCCTGCCTCAGGTACAGCATAATAATAAGCACTCTACAACATGACTGTTAGGCATGCATTATTGCGCATTGGCATACATACACAAAATTATTAAAATATACCTTAATACACTTTAAATGTTAATTTATTAATTTGAATATCCTCATCGGGTATTCTCACTTTACCAATCCCAAGTAATTGTTAAAAAAAAAACATTAATTGCACACTCATCAAAGCACCATCCCTTATAAACCTATAAATAGCAACTATTACGTTCTTCATTAGTGTGAAATATTTAAACTAGACTATTCATCTTCTACTAACAGAGAGTCTACGTATCATTATCTCTATTTATAGCTGACTTTTTGCAAAAAAATCAAAATATTTAAACACCTCTTGGGATTAAATGCCAAAGAAAATGATACAGCTGATTTTTAAGGGTTTACAGGTGGAGAATTCATGACAATCATCTGATATAAACCCAAATGAACATACATTTCACATAATGAAGACAAGACACGAAAGAAAGGGCACCCAAAACAGCAAGGTAAAAATGCCTGTAAAAAGTCCTGGCAGAGACTCCTCTGAGAAAACACCCTTCTGGGATGGAAGGTGACTACAGTTTGAATACATTATTCATTTTTATTTTTTTTCCACCAGCCTGACCCCAACAATCCAATCTGCTCTGTCAGGAATATTTTAAGTGCTGATTTAAATAACTGTTCAGTCAAAAAGGGTTTTTGCTATCCGTAGAGCCTTCTTTCAAATGCTGACAAGATGTATTATCCTGAAAACACTATCTCTTAAAAATACACACCTACAGACAGGCAAATTCCAAAAAAAGGTCCACATTAAAAAATGGGCAAGAACATGTCATATTTTATGGTGAAAAAAGTCAGTGTCGTTTTGGTTGCAACTTGGATTGTAACATTTACATTGCTGATAAAAATGTCTGTGCCAGCTGGCCGATTATTTTCTGGTTTCCTCAGATTTTAAGAGAATTTCGGGAGGGGTTTCTTAAAGGTACATTGGATATTTTTAAAACTATCTGGACACGACCTTGACATGGAATAGGTTCTATTTTATTTTTTAATAGGAGAAACACACCATGAAAATGCACAACTTGTCCAACTCATTGCCCCACTTTCTTTAGATACCATTAGATGTTCCATCCCCAGTCTGAATGACAACAAGCCTTTATGATTCATTTGAGTAAAGCGGATTCATCTTATTATAGTATCTGTGTAAAGATGCAGGAAGTTACAACATACCCACTTAGATGAGCCTTGGCTAGACGTAGAACAGGCACTATGCAATAACATAGAAATTTCAGATCTACCATTCATTAGCC
>JAODKF010000038.1:8003558-8020109 GCA_026779585.1 Mormyrus proboscirostris | reverse complement strand
ATGAGGCTACATACCCACACATAGCAAAACTCGTAAAGTGTTACCTCTGTATTCCAGCTACCTCTGTTGCTAGTGAGCGGGTCTTCTCCACTGCTGGATATATTGTCACTGCAACCAGATCTGTTCTTTCTGCGGAAAATGTGGATAAATTAATCTTTCTAGCCAAAAACTTTAAGCTTAAATAGTTTTATTTGTCATACCGTTGCACCCCTAATAAACACCCTACGAACAAACCAAAAAAAAATAAAAAAAAAAAAGATGCAGGAAGTTTAGTAATGGTGTGTGGCATCAGACTCTCTAGCACTACACTTACCTCTGCCTGTGGATTAGGATCGTTGGGCCCAGGGGGTTCTTGTCCGCTCTGTATGAAATGCATTTTGAAGATATTTGAGCTGATAAGATTATGGGTGACACAATGTAAGGATCCTGTTTTCCATCCATCCATCCATCCATCCATCCATCCATCCATCCATCCATCCATCCATCCATCATTGTCATCATAACCCTTAGAGTATTATGCCACATATACCGATCAGCTATATCATTTAAACCAGCGACAAGTGAATAACATTGATATCTAGTTCCAATGCCACCTGTCAAGGGTCCCATTATATATTAGGCAGATGAACAGTCAGTTCTTGAAGTTGATGTATAGGATGCAGGAAAAATGGGCAAGTTAATGTATCTGAGTGATTTTGACAAGGGCAAATTGTCATGGCTAGACGACTGGGTCTCCCAAACGGCATGTCTTATAGGGTCTTTCCGGTACGCAGTGGTCAGTACCGACGAAAAGTGGTCCTAGAGAGGCCAACCGGTGAACCGGCAATGGGGTCATGGGCGCCCAAGGCTCACTGATGCGTAAGGGGAGCGAAGGCTAGCCTGCCTGCTCTGATCCCACAGGAGAGCTACTGGAGCACAAATTGCTGGAAATGTTAATGCTGGCTATGATAGAAAGGTGCCAGAATTCTCAGCAAATCGCAGCTTGGACCGTATGGGGCTGCATAGCTGAAGGCCAGCCAGAGAGCCCATACTGACCCCTAACCACCAAGAAAAGCACTTAAGAGGGGCATATGACCATCAGGACTAGACCACGAAGCAATGAAAAGTAGGTGGTCTGGTCTGGTGAGTCATGTTTTCTACTACATCATGTGGATGGACGGATGCATATGAATCATTTACCTGGGGGATAAATGGCACTAGGAGGAGGAAGGCAGCGTGATGTTTTGTGCAATTTTCTGGCTGGATACCTTAGGTCTTGATATTCATGCAGATGTTGCTCATACACGTACCACCTATCTAAGTATTGCTGCAGACCAGGTACACCTCTTCATTGCAACAGTATTCCCTGATAGCTGTGGCATCTTTCAGCAGGATAATGTGCTCTGCCACACTGCAAAAAATTGTTCAGTGGTGGTTTGAGGAACATGATCAAAAGTTTAAGGTGTTAACTTGGCAGCACAGGACACCTTCAGAGATCTTGTGGAGTCTGCGCCTTGATGGGCCAGAGCGGTTTTGGAGGAACAAAGAGGACCTACGCAATATTAGACAGGTGGCTTTTGTGTTGTGGCTGATTGGTGTATATTTTCTGCCTACTTTAGTATTTAGGGCATTAGAAATTAAATTGCTGTGCAGGTTTTACAATAAGAACTATAAAACAGACACTACCATGTGGCGAAAGAATTCCATAAATCTGAAATCTAAGCGTTCTTTTCAGAATTTTTATTTTATAATATTGAAGCCTGATTGAAGTGTCCGGTGGTTCTCTTAATTCAGAAACACAATTTAAAAGTGGAAATTATGCATTTTCTATTAAGCTATTACATGTGTATGATACAAGTTATATGGCAGATTAAAAAGTTATTATCAGATTGAACACCTCACCTCTCCATTGTCAGCATTGTTTTACAGACATACTGTAACTTATGCTCACATTGTTGCTTAGCATTATAGTCTAAGTAATCATTTAAATGCTGTAATGGTTAATTCAGACTTTTTAATGTCTGGCTTTTCATATATAAATGTTTCATGTTTAATTATTTAACATTAATATAACTAATATACTGTATATTTTAGCACAATCGTGCCCCATGTAGTATCCTCAGTGGTCAACTTGTAAAAAAAATTCAAGGGGGTTAGTGGGGGTTCTGTGTTAGTGGGGGGGTGTGGGGGGGGTTGATGGGTTCCATTATCAAATTGGGTTTTCTGGATTCAGTTGAGTTTTGGGCCATAAAGTAGATTTAAATTTACCTGAATGAGATAATGCCATTTTTGGGGGATGTATTTCCAGACAGGATTTTCTTTCTTTCTTTTTTGCCATGGGGGGATTGTGTCTATGTGCATCCCATTGCAACATGAGAATCCTACACTATATACCTGACTAAAGACTAAATGCTTTTTTCAGTTGTATTCAGCTCTGCTGTGCCCTTGACGTTGAGGTCACTGCATCTTCTTGCCAGCCTGGCCAAGCGGGAGCAGAAAATCAATTCGCACTGAATTAGCGATCAATAACTGTGACAGAACACTGCAAATGTGACTATGAAAGGAAAGCCTTGAATGAATTCAAAGGGATTAAGGATAAATCTACTAATACAAATAATAATGATAATAACAATGATAATTATAGTTATGTAATGAAATGGGGCAGTTCTGTTTAAGCAGTTTCCTTAAGGGCATTCATATTCATTGATAGTTTAAACTCACACACATAACAGCATTGTGCTAAACCTATTCATCTCTGACCAGTTGGGGCATCGTTTATAACATGGACTGAAAGGAGGCACTGTAGAACAAGCGTTCCAGTAAACTGAAGGACAAGCACGGGAATCTTGGCAGCTCCATTCTTAAGGATGCACAAATGGGTGACATCAAAACCAGAAAGCAATGAACAATGGATGCAGGTGACACTGTGCCCCGGCTATTCAGTCTGGGAATTAAAGCTAACCAGATTAGTACTTTATGAAGATAAATCAATAACTGAACTACTTAACTGTTCATGAGCTAGAGACTTATATGTAAACATTTATTTAGTCAATTAACTTCTTTAGCAATTTTTATTTGTTATTAATTTAGATGTCCTTGAAAAAGAATGTAAAAAGGTAAGGAATGCAGACTCAAATGGAAGGTTGTGCTAACATCAATCACAGGATAAAATACTCTTTGTTTTTACCCTTTTGTGTCCTTATAAAATGCCCATGGCATGCCCTTCCTGTACAAGTGGCATATGGCATATACAATGATCACTAATTGGTTGAAGGTGAATTTTACAGTAAAGTGACCACAGGGCTGGACTCGTTTAAGTCTCATTTCACACTTTTTTTAGCATCTGGAAGATGATTATTTAGAACGTTGATTAATTGTTTTAATCACAACAATTTCATCAGAAGACCACATTCTAGCTGTTCACTTAGTAGATACTTTTATCTTTCATTTGGCATGCAATGGATATCTTGATTTCAGTCAAGATACATTTCATTGTTGTTCTGAGTAGATATATCTGGCCACATTTCATTCCTTGTCGGCTCCACATCGAAGCTGACTGCTGCATGGTGAAACACTCTTCATGCTGCAACTCCTGTTGTTCACATCAAGATGGATCAGTTGTCAAGTGCCATGATCTGATGTTTACACCTTTGTTCTCATGGAGCAATTTGAACGTTCACTGGAATGTTCTTGGTCTTACACTGTCATCCCACTGTCAACATAGATTAGACAGTCACATCAGTCTAGGCAGGTTTGAAATTCTATGTATTCTTTTGAGATATTATGCCTTGGATCAACTCACAGGATGATCTGCTTTTTGTGCAGATCATCACCACAAATCCTTCAGAGGTACCCCTGGGTTGATTCAAAGAAGCCACAGCTTCCTGTTTCCATGCCTCTTTCCTAAAGTTTAATAATAATTTGCCTTTTTGCCTGCAAAAGCCTTCACTAATCAAATGCACAATGTGTATATCCATCTATCCATCCATACATACATCCATTTTCTAAAATTGTCCTATTCAGGGCTGTGGAAGGTCTCGAAGGCTACGGGCACAAGGCAGAGAACAACCAAGAATTTGTATTACACTGTGGGGGACATTTGGCCTTGTGATTAGAGTTTCCCCCATAGAAATTAATGGAGAGTCCCCACAAAGATATGTGTGTGTGTCTGTGTGTGTCTTTCTGTGTGTCTGTGTGTAGAAACAAGTTAGGTTGTGGCTGATGCTTCTGACATACTCTAGATGCTTTTCTTTTGATGGAAGGATAGTATTAAAGCAGGGAAGATAAGCAAGCTCTCCCATCTATAACACCCTAGTACACAATGCTGCTTGCTGATGGGAAGTGTGACACTTGTATGTCAGCGCTATATTGCAGGAGAAATTACCTGAAAACAGCATTACATATATTATTCATTTCTCTGCCTTATGCAGACTGTTGCTTTATATTGAAGAAATGATTCTTAAACATGTCCTACAGGCAAGGGGAGAGCTCAATAAGACTTTGTGAAGTGTTTTAGTTGCTATTTTGAAAGATCTTCCTTCTTGAGCCTGACAACAGATCTCCTCTGTGAAGCCATCAAGGATGGAATGGTTGAACGACTTCAAGTGATATAGATTCTCAGGTCAAAGTTAAATGTGTCCTATTACGTACACAGGAAAGTATCCAAATCAGAGGTGGCTGGATCCATCCAAACAAGGACAGCAACTATAGATATTATAGATACTGCAGTAGCACTTTACTTAAACCATAGATACCGTCATAATGCATTATAATGGTCGGTACAAGAATTAATGATGCTTTGTACTGCACTATGAAGGTATCTAAGGGCATCATGTATGAGAGCTTCATAAAGCATGTATAATGTCAAGACCTGCTTGTCCACGCCCACCTCATTACCTCATGTTAATTCCCGATTGTGATCACCTGTTGCCTGTTATTTTCGGCTTGTCCTGTGTATTTAGTCCACGTCTGACTCCGTTTTCCCCAGATCTGTCATTCCCGTTTGTCGCGTGTGGTTCCCCGCTTTGTATGTAATAAAAACCGTAATCCTGCCTTTCCATTGCCTGCTCCCGATTTCCCGATCCCTGCCTGTTCGTCCGAACGCGGAACATAACACATAATGCATAATAAATGTGTCAATAATGTGTTATGCCTTTTTGTAAACATCTATTTTCATGTTTATAATGCTTTATGAATGCATTATGAAGTGTTATGAATGTGGTCATATGGTCTTATGGACATGGTATTTATAGAAAATGTTACTAATACTGCACATGTGGAGATTTTAAAGTATGTCAATAACGAGTTATTTTGCATTGTTTCTTCCCTGTCATCATGCTGTCATCATCCTGCTTATATCATTCTGTTTACAGAAGTATCCCACACTTCTTGAAATCCTCACTGGTATGATTTACGTCTCGGCTTTGAAAAATGGATCAAGTTCCAAATGCTGGTGCTTGAAAAATCATTCCTGGGTAGATGTGAATAATTCATAACACTTAACCCGCAAAAGCTGTTGCCTTCTAATAAGTTTTACATGATTGATATCCAATAAATATTATGAAAATATGCTTTCAATTGCATATTTTTCACAAGCACCCTTTCTGGATTAATAATTTAAGTTGCGCTACACCGAATATGGTACGGAGTTTCCTTTGATACAAAAATAGGTTGCTGTTATGTACACAACATAACTTTAACCGATTTAACATTTTTATATAAAAGGGAGAAGAAGTGAGCTTTAATAACCACTCTTATACATGTTTAAAACAATGTTACTTAGTCTATGCAGGTCATCATTTACTTCTAAGACACTGATAGTTGGAGTTTTTCCTCGGCTCGGTTCCTCGGTTATTCCTCAGCTACCAGGTGCAGTCAGGAAAACTCTTTTGTTTGTGTGTATGCACTGGGAAGCACTCCAGGATTCTTAGCCTTCTTAAAGAATGTGGGAGAGGTGATTGAAAGGGTAACCCCTGTTAAGTCTGTGGTTTTACTAAGACATTTCAACACACCCTATGAGAAGATACCAGAAGGGGCTGGATTGGTATGATAGGCCTCTTGGATGTAAACCTGAGAGGTGCACTGTTTTGGATTGCACAAGCTATGGACTGTCCATAACAAACTTCTTGTCTGAGCAGAAGGATGCTCATAAGTGACATTGTGCCAGACTCTGCCTGATAGATTCAGAAAGGGTAATGCGGATCAGTAGACCAACGCATGTCTCTCACACCATTGTGCGAGGGTTTGTGTAAATATGCCCACACAGTGAACAAGCATATGGGGTCCTAGGGCCCATACAGTGTGTTATTTGTTCCTGTACGAATGCAGTGAGCGTCCACATACTTGGCACATAATCAACCTTAACAGTTGGTGCTGTCATCCAGTAGAGGTATATCTTGTCTCCACTGCTGTTTGTGATGTTCATGGACAGGATATCAAGGCACAGCCATGGCTGGAAGGCTGTCTGAAACGGAGGGCTAGAAGTTTCATCCCTGCTCTTAGCAGATGAAGTTGTGCTTCTGGCCTCATCCAACCAGGACCTCCAGTGCACACTTGAGCAGTTCACAACTGAGCGTAAAGTAACAGGGATGAAAAGCAGCATCTTCAAATCAGAAGACATAGAATGAAATTGATTGCTGCTTTCAGTTGAGGGGGAAGAGTCTGCCCTTGCTGAAAGAGTTTAAATACCATGGGATTTTGTTCATGAGAGACAGGCGGATCAGTTCAGCTCCTGCAGTTTTGAGGGCACGAAACAAGTATGTCACTTGTCATATGAAGCTTGTGACTCTATCAGTTTTCTATCTTCACCTATAGACATGGGCTGTGGGTAATGACCCAAAGAAAAAGGTTGCGAGTACCAGTGGCTGAAATGAGGTTTCTCCATAGGGTTCCTGTACTCCCCATCTGCAACGGCGTGCAGCTTTTTATAGGCTTGTTTCTGCTTATCCAAGGTCAAATGATAATTTGCTTGCTAGTCAGACTTCATTTGTAACAAAAGTGTTAAAACGACACAGTGTCAGACTTCAAGCAGGATTGTGGGAGTGTGACAGTACACCAAAGTTACGGTTTTAGGCTACATACACGCACAAATGTGTGTGTGTGTGTGTGTATAATATCGTATATGTATAATATCTTTACAATCATAATTCACAAAAATGTTCTTTATTACCACGTATGGTTGCATATCTGTAGCGATAAACACCCCTATAGCCATAGTTATGGTCTGCATTCCCTGGCATAAATGCCTTAAATGCAACAGGAAGAATAACTGCTTTACTCCGGTCATGCAGACACTCGGATGATGTCGTCTCAAATGAGCGAGCGCATTGTCTTGTGTTTTCACCAACATATCCGCATCCATGTCATCCTAAATGTAGTGAAAACAGCGAGTTAGGTGAGGGAAAACTTGCGTGCGTTTCAGTGAAAACTGTGAGCCATCAAAGACTCGTTATGCTCATATCTTTAGCTTTTACTATTAGCATCCCTGTAAAATAACACTTGCACTTACACTGACTCGCGACGCACAAACTTTGACAAATAATGCGGGGGCATTTCACACCTGGTTGACTTGTCTCAGCCATTTCGGGTGTAGCTGGCAGCAGGGTCACAAAGCTACATTGCTTTCACAGCAGAGTCTGCCCAGTGCATTCGTTTATAACACTGTTAATGAATGAATGAATGCGTGCAGCCATACAGGGTGGCATATTTTTTCATGTGTATTCAGATGGACCTTCACAGCAGGTCCTGTCTGAAGTAAATTTTTTGTTCCGTTTAAGCACTGGATCCCACAATCCATGGGATTTCCATCTCACACCTGTAAGATGGTGGCTAAGGCAAAAAAAAAATAAATAAAAAAAAAAAAAATTTGCGTTTTATTGGGAAAATGTGAGATTTGACACATATGTGGATACATAAACATCACGGCTGATAGACTTAAGTCAATCCTAAACAGCATGGATGGGATTACAGTCCGTCACTGGGCACACAATGGGCAATTCAGAAATACTGATTAGCCTAACTGGATGCCTGACTGCATTTCTTTGGACCATGGGAGGAAAGCTGTAGGGTATTCCGCAAATTCAACACACACACACACACACACACACGTCTGCACATACTCATACACACACACACACACAGGTATGGCTGCACATACTCATACACCCACAGACACACACACATTGTTGAGAAAAACACTAACCCCAACTTGACGACCTTAACCCCTACCCAGCCCTAACCTTAACCATAAGTAACCAAACAAAATACGAGACTTTTTCCATAATTAGTTTTTCGATTGCATTCACAGATTTTTGTAAAATTGAAAAGGTGGTCCCCACAGAATCACAGTAACAGATTTTTATCACGTTGTGGGGACATTTAGTTCCCATACTGTAATCTATACATGATCTAAATTTCATTTTTACAAAGCATTTCGTAGGAATGTAGACCAAATTCCCTGGGCATGCAGGAGGTACATTTGGATGTGCAGGGCTGAAGAACTCTACAATGGGAAGACCTACACGCTCCAAATTCAGGCATTTGCTTTTAGTCCACTCCATACAAGTGGTATGTAAATAAAATAAATTACATTGTGCTTAAGCAAAACAGTCATGCAGCACACAATAAATGATGTTTGTACCACTGTATTACCTCAAAGGTCTTTCCCTCCCTACAGCTCCAGCCATCTATCCAGCACTATCCATCCTATAGCCATTTATAAAAGTCAGTGCTGGAGCCTTCAAACCCATTATTATAAACCCCGTAAACTGCACAGAAATGCAAAATAAGGTGAATGAATGACAATCACAGCAGTCTGTTTTTGGCACTAAATTAGGTTGATTTTGGAAATATTGTCAGACAGCAAGGGGAAAATGTAGTAATATGGTCTTTTCTGGTGTGATCACAGCATGAAAAATGAAGGAAATTCACCAGGTGAATTATTACCAATGTCATAATCTGTTAATTGTGGGGAACATTTGGAAGCCAAATTGATTGCGCTGTGCGAATATTAGGGCTAAATCTAAAGGATTGAATTTCGAAAAGGTTTGTGCAAGAACATACTGGGCTTTCTTTAGCTCACAGGGCAGGTGTGTTTTGATGGTAAGAAGAATGTAGGGAGGGAAGATGCAGCTGCAGACTCCACAGCCGATTAATGTCATTCAGAGGGATGTGAGATCTGGCCGAGGGCCAAGCCCAGCATTCCGGAGGGCATTACTCCTCTCAGCGGTGAGGGATGTGATGTGGTCCAGCCAAAACCAATTCCTTGTTCACATGTGTGAGTGAAAGTTGCATAGATATTTTCCTGGGGAAGTGCCCTTCCCAGTTGTATTTCAGGAGCAGTAAAAGATTTGCCGATAACTGACAGGTTATCAGAGAACATCCCAGGGCTCTCCCTCTCCCCAGCCCAAAACACCTTCTCTTCTGCTGTGTCTTTTAGGAACTGAGAAGCAGAGAATCTTCTTTTACTTTTTCAATTGTTTGTGTCTGTGTATGTGTAATCAGATTAGAAGCATTTTACATTGCCAGAAGTTGGATATACTGATGGATTGACAAGTTATGAGGTGAATTTGCTCTGTGCTGTATATTTGTGGGGATTCCAGTGTAACCATTTCATTTGCCTACCTCTTTAGTAGAGGCCCTTGGGAATAAGTGCACTTTTTGTGGTGAATAATACTTCCACTTGTGGGGAAGTGCATTTACCTTATCATAGACTCTTCATTGATTGTCCGATGCTGCCTTTGTTAATTGTGCAATGAAATCAGGGACATAGTACACATTTCACTGTAGACATACAATGACAATAAACTCATCTTAGATAATGGATGGATGGATGGAATTTATCAGTCCCATTAGATGCCACATTGGAAAATGTCAGCGACTGGTGTCAGATTTTTCCTCTAGGTAGTAGGCAAGGTCAATGGTACTATCAAAGTAGTAGCCAAGATCACTTTGGTTTTTTTATGGAAACAAGGTATGTTTACAACAGAAAACAGGATCTTTGGAACCTGCATTAAAATTTGATTTCTGAGGGATATGTTTCTAAATAATTTCTTTTTCCTTGTTCGACACTGCTGACAGCAGTTTGTTCTTGAAATCGTGCCAACAGCACTATTTTCAAGCTTCTTTATGTGTCGTCTACCTGCAGAAGTCTGTTCCAAACCCACGGGTGGGTCAGACATCAGGCATAGGACTGATTCAGGTCATTCTTTAGTCATTAGGACCCAGACAAATATGACCGGACTTGTTGTATTTATGTCAAATTTTATTGCTCACAGTAGTTCTGTCATCTTTACCTGAGGAGGGCACCTGTCTAAGAAGGTTCCTTCGAGGAGAGAAAAAGAATAATGAAATCGGACAGAGTCAAACGAGACAAACAAACACCAAAATACACACTCAGTGTATCCAGTGTGACTATTGGCACAAAAGTTCAAACTTACAGATATGATTTACAAATATTTCTCTCAAGGAAAATTTGACGTGTGAATGTAAAATATGACGCACCAAGTTTAATTTTATGTGGAAGTGGTTTCACATTTAAGAGAAATGCAGACAGAATTTTCCCTACCTATGGGAATACTTCTTCTCTACAACAAGTGATTACAAATGTTTATAGGTGGGCAAGGTGCCTGTTTTGTGTCTAGAACTCTTGTCCTCTTCAAAGTTGAACTTGGAAGAATGACCACAAGATCCAATATCATGTAGCATAATATATAAATGGTCCCGGAATAGCAGGACACAAGCAGCTTTTTAAAAACAGTTATGTTTTGAATATCTAAGCAGTCAGCAAGGTGACACGGACATTAGAATATTAAATGAATAAAATATGATGCTCTGGGAATGCAGCCAAGCTCTGAAATAAAGAAAAATGTAACCTTCTCTCCGAGTCAGCAGCTTGAAAAAAGAGCTGCCTACTCAAGGCAGGCTCAGACCAATTTACTGCCGCACACCCGTGCCTAGCTATCGTTTCCTCCCTTGCCCTTTTTATTCTCGGTACATTTTTTTGAATGCCCTTTATGAAAAAAAAGCGTCCTTGAAAAATAAATTTACCACATTTTTCAGATTGATTTACAATGAAATGTGCTAAATCAGTGTTCTTACTGACAACATGCTATTTTAAAAGAAGTTTCACTGTTGTAAAGAGAACAAAGTAAAACAAAACTTAATTATTAGCAGTATTTTATAATAATTAGCGATTTAAGTTTAAGATTACATTAGATATCGTCGTAACATACATTTTGTATTGTCATAATTATCGTTTGTAAACAGACTAAATTGTCACATCAGTTAAAATCTGCATTTTAATCCTGGTTTTGCTGGCAGAAGGCTACACTGCGAGGTAGGCTGCTTCCAGGCTGAAAGTTTCTAAGACAGCAGTAAAGAATAAAAAGGTGAAACAGGAGACACTGGGAACAACCAGAAACCAGCCAGATAGAGCACAGAAGCGACCTTCAAATGGTTGAGATGACCGTCAGATTATCTGGCAGTGCCTCATAAATCGGAGGATGACCTTCAAAAAGAATGGGAAACATTAAGTGGTGTAAAGTGCACTGCTAGGACAGTTCGTAACAGGATCCTAGAATCAGAACCAAAGACCCACAAAACAAGGAAGAAGCCCTTCATTAATGAGAAGCAGGGAAGAGCCAGGCTGGAGTTTGCAAAAACAAAGAAAAATGTACATTTTGCACAGGTGGTTACCCATAAATTGAGAAATGAGTAAAACTGCTTTTGCTGTGGTCTTTTAATTTTTTCCAGAGCTGTACATGTTGCTAAATTTCAGAGAATGTTTTCCTGTTCTCAATAAAAAGGCAGTTTCCTTTGATTAATCCTGCGTAGATTTCTGCTTGGTAAGCCTCATCTATAATCTCAGATATAATAAATAAATTTACAGCTTTGCGATGTACCGTAAATATGTAATTCCTTTCAAATTGAAGAATATTTCAAATGTGCACCAATAGCACCCTATGGGAATATTTCAAATATTGTAAACGTGTATATTCTTATGATATAATCACTGCAAGCCAGGTCAGATAAAAAAAGAGAGCCATGTATCATGAGGATAGAAGGAAGCAACGGGGATTTAATTTGGCACAGGTTTAATGAAAAGGCAGGGAGAGAATGAAAACAAATGATAACCTTTTCAGCTCCAGCACAAAGGAAACACACTGGGAAACGAAACAGGGATTACTAGAATCAGACAGAGAAGCTTACTTTATATAAGAAGCCTTCGTTCAGCTTTATCGTTGTCTTAGACTCCTCCCTAAAGCCAAACACAATCCAAAAATCCAAAACCAGAATATTGGCAGTAGGGCAAAATACCAGAACCCAAATCGATCGTTATTCAAAACCGTTCTAGTCAAGATATGCAGGCAGTAGAATTGAAAACTACATGGACAGGCAGAGAAGAACACAGGGAAAACAGGCTCAGTACAGTGTACGGACTTAACTCACATTACCTCGCGATGGGCTGTAACTAAAGACCGGTATTTAAAGGTTAAACTTTTATCGCAGGTGTGCTAGCTAATCGGTTGGTGGCAACACGTGAAGCGGATTCAGGTGCTTGCTGGCTGCTCCTGACGATCACATTATTATGTCAGTACATTTCAGAAATATAAAAAGGACAGTGTGTATTTGTTTAAGAGATGCAATGAAAACCCCAGAGACATGGTAGGAGTGAGATGGACTACAAATAACAAGAAGCGTCTTAGAATGCAATGTTTGTGAATTTTATTTTTGCTATACATCTAGCCTGACTGATGAATAGTTATTTACATTTTTCTAAAATTACACTTTATGACTAAATTATGCATACTTCACAGATATTTATGGTATTTTATGAATAATCCTGTCTTCATTTAGAGATGTGACTGAATAAGAAAGTCTTCTGGGGAAAATGTTGGAGGTAAAGGCAGCTGCCCATCAGAACCACTCACTTCCACTGCAGTATTAAATGAGGCGATGTTCCACATCATTAATCAGCAGCTTAGAGCTTTCTTGGTATGAGTCATCGCAGTGTAACATTTCTTGGCGTCAGCAATTAAATTGTGGGACTGCACTTTCACCACAGTCTTCTGGTTCAGTGGTCACCACAGAAACTGTACATTACTGTGTGGGCATGAGTATCTCTACGGAGTCCACCTGTCTGAGAAGGTACTTTTCAGAGGAGTAAATGAAGTGGAGTAACGAAATAGGACAGAGTCAAACGAGACAAACAAACACTCATATACACTGTGTCTCCAGTGTAAGTATTGATACAAAACTTCAACCCTACCCGGTTTCAACTTTGATTTTTTAACATGAAAGAGCTGTTGTTGGTGTTGCCACTGCGACTACGTACCTGCAAACTGTATTTGGTTGACATGTAGGAAAAAAAAAATTACCATCCATTCATTTCTATGGACAACATCCCAATTCCAACAACCTTCACCCCTACCCAGCCTTAACCTTAACCATAAGTAACCAAACAATTTGGGAATTTTTAGTTTTTTTTATTGCATTCACAGATCATTGTGGGGACTGGAAAAATGATCCCCACGATGTCAAAATAACAGGTTTTTACCACATGACGGAGACCAACGTCTCCACAATGTAATGTATATCTGACATACACACACACACACACATTGATATGTTGAATACTGATTAATTTAATACTTTTTATAAGTAGCTTTATTTGTGTGTGTATGTGAAAGAGATAGATTGAGAGAGCATAATGTGATGTTCTTAGGGACAGGCCACAAGATCATAGAGTTATTCACTAATTGAGTGAGCTGGGTGGCCACAGATGGATTCAAGGTCTCAGAGGTGATGGTTGGAATGTGCAAGGCCAAGTGGAGAAAAGAGCTACAGTGTTACAGCGGGGTTCTAGCTGCTGGAGAGAAGCATGTACATTTCTGAGTAAAATGTATGGGGTAGAGTGATTGGCTGGAAAAAATAATAATGTGATCCAATTATGAGTAAAAATATGAATCCTGCTTAAGTAAGCTAGTTTTTTAAAACTTTTGAAGTGGCGTCTCAGAAGTATTTTTAAGCAGGATGTTTTTGGGGAAACTTTTATTTTTAGTCACATCTTGAGATCAAAGTAATTGCAGCAGATGTCATATACATTTTCAGTATTTACCCAAATTTCCATTTCTCTTCTACTAGGAGCAGCATTTTATATATCCTGTCTTTTCCAGTCTGGTCAAAGAGAAGTTGAGCTATTTCTTTTTCTAACTTTGGAAAAATTCGAGAATTGGTCATTTCTCACTGTGGTTGCAGAACTGGTTAAAACCCAGTCTTAAGGCAAAACTACCAGGTTGACTAAAAACATTAGTTTCCTAGTAGCTGAATCATATTCCAACGTTAGACTGAGTGGAATTATCGTTGGCTCTAACAGCAAGGGATATTATCTTAAGACTATATTTATACATTCAGGTTTTGGTCAACTTTCTGTTGAGCCAGCCTAGAATCTTGACCCAATGGTGTGGTCACTACTTGAGGTTGGTAAGCTAACTATGTTAGCATTCTAGCTTGAACACCCTTGCAGACAGGTGACATAGTAAAGTTCATGCAAAACTAGACTCTTTATTAGGATACAGTTCCAATAAATCATTTTTTGTTAGGAAGAAAACAAAGAAGAAACAATGACACCTGAAGGCTACAAAGCACAGGCATATAACTGGAGCAGTTCAAGAACTGATTTGGATCAAACCAAGCTGGTTCAAGACTAAACACAGGCTGTAGTCCCAGAGGAGCTGACATAGTGGACACAAGTCTCTGAAACTAAGGAGACCATGAGGGGCAGGTATAACAGAGCATTAACAAAAGCAAAGTAGATTTGATTGTTTGAAATATTCTGGAAAGATTCTAAAAAGGGTCTGGTGCTTAGACTACAGCCCTCTAGTGGACAACTGACACCATCTATCTACCCCCACCCATAGCGAATGGATACAGGGGCATACCAGAGCTTATTTCCGTAAGTCGTTTCCCCCAAATCATTTCCATTTTCCTTGGATTTAGCAAACCCCCCCCCCCCCAGGTCCCAGAAGAAGCCACTTATTATTAACTGTAACTTGACATTTCACAGTTCTAAGGAACCAACTTGTTAAAAAAAATGAAAGCCTTTTATATTCTGTGTCTGGTGTGCTCAGATGAATCTTGTATAATTCCCACCCATATATGTGAAGTTATACTTTGTTTAACCCTACTACGTTTACATATTTTCTTAAGCATTGACATTATGTAATTAATATATACATGCATATATAGACAAATGTCAATTCAAGCATGGATGGTTCTCTTGCAATAAGTCAATTTGTGAAATTGCTTCCCTGCTTGATATTCCTCTGTCAACTGTAAGTGGTATTAATGCAATGTTGAAGTGTTTAGGACCAATAGAAAGGAGTAATGAAAGTCGCCAAAGCTCTGTTGTCTCAGTGACTGCAGAGTTCCAAACTTTCTCTGGCATTAAACCCAGCACACTGCCACTGGACTCTTGAGCAGTGGAAACATATTCAGTGGAGTGACAAATCATGCTGCTCTGTCTGGCTGTCTGATGGATGAGTCTGGGTTTGTCAGATGCCAGGAGAACGTTACCTGCCTGACTGTATTGTGCAAACTGTAAAGTTTGGTGGAGGACGGATAATGGTATGGGGTTGTTTTTCAGGGGCTGGGATAGACCCCTTAGTTCCAGTGAAGGGAACACTTAATATTTCAGCATACCAAGACAATTTGGACAATTCTATGCTTCCAACTTTGTGGCAACAGTTTGGGGAAGGCCCTTTTCTGTTCCAGCATGACTGTGCCCCAGTGCACAAAGCGAGGTCCACAAAGACATGGTTGGGTGAGTTTGCTGTGGAAGAACTTGACTGACCCACACATTTCCCTGACCTCAACCCCATCAAAAACCTTTGGGATAAAGTAGAACAGAGATTGCGAGCCAGGCCTTCATATTCAACATCAGTGTCTGACCTCACAAATGCTCTTCTAGATGAATGGGCAAAAATGACCACAGACACACACCAAAGGTTTGAGGAAAGTCTTCTCAGAAGAATGGCAGCTGTTATACCTTAAAGGGGGGACAAATTCCAAATTGATGCCTATAGATTTAGAATGTGATGTCATAAAACATCCTGTTGGTGTAATGACCAGGTGTCCCTATACTTTTGTCCATATAGTGTATCATTATAATACAATAGTTATATATTGGAAGTTACATGTTTACTAAGTTAAGCTTTGTTTCTCATTGGCTGCCTCCTGAAAGTTGAAGGCAAGGATGCAACAGTGAATATATGAGGGTGTTCTTGGAAGATGTGAGTGTCTGTGCTTGCATGTTGCAGTGTTAATATATATATATTTTATTTTCCCATTCCTCAACCTGATGATGACATGACCCATTCATTAAATGATTAATTTAATGATTAATGTGCATAATGCCATTTCTGTAAAAGACATCCCTCATATATGATGGTTGGCCCATAAGATTGCAAAGGAGCTGAAAGCAATCATAACGTCATAGTTAGACTTGTAGTCAAGACCGCCTAAACCAAGACCAAGACACTACCAAGACCAGAGGGTATCGAGACCAAGACAAGA
>JAODKF010000038.1:7949479-8003458 GCA_026779585.1 Mormyrus proboscirostris | reverse complement strand
AAACAAAATCCCTGTATGGACTTTTACTCTCTGGATCTGAATTACCCAACTCTGCTTAGGAAAGACAGTTTCTCTATACACCAATCAGCCATAACATTAAAACCATGTGCCTAACATAGTGTAGGTCCCCTCCATACCACCAAAACAGCTGTCACCCGTCGAGGTATGGACTCCACGAAACCTCTGAAGGTGTCCTCTGGTATCTGGCATCATTACATTAGCAGCAGATCCTATAATTCCTGTAAGTTGTGAGATGGGGCCTCCATGGATTGGCTACCCTTTGCTCCCCACATGCATCAATGAGCCTTTGGCATCCATGACCCCATCACCAGTGCACCGCTTCCCTTCTCCAGAACACTTGGTAAGTACTGACCGCTGCATACTAAGAACACCCCACAAGACTCGTCGTTTTGGAGATGCTCTGACCCAGTCATCTAAGCCATCACAATTTGGCCTTTGTCAGAATCTCTCCGATCCTTACTCTGGCCCACTTTTCCTGCTTCCAACACATCAACTACTCCATCACAAGAACTAACTGTTCATTTGGCTAATATATAATGGCAGATGCCATTGTAGTAAGATAATTAATCAATGTTATTCACATCACCTCTCAGTGATTTTAATGTTATAGCTGATCGGTGTATATTGGTGATTGAACTGTCAGACCTGTATAATTTATTCTTGCACTTTGACAAATTTTGGATGATAATAAAAAAGGGTCAGTCTTAATCTAAACAGAATTCTCTACCCCAAGGTACACAATTAAGAATCCGAATTAAGGATTTAAATTTTATTAGTATGTGCAATAAGTGCATTGGAATGTTTACTTGGTCAGTCATACACAGTGCAAGAAATAACTATATAATAAATAAAGAATATCTAGACATTAGACATACAATACAAGATAAGACACGTTTTGTAAAATTCAGAGTACAGTGACATTGCAAAGGAGCAGTTCAGCGAATCATGGTGCAGATAGCTTTCCAGACTAAACTGCTCCTGCATCTGATAGTCAGCATTTTGATGCTGTGAAGCCTTATACCCGAGCCCAGGGGTGAAAATAACTTGTGGCCTGAGTGATCCGGAACCTCTAATATACTCTGTTTTGTTGAGGCAGCTGTTAGTGTATATCTAGTTGATGGATGACAGACCGGTCCCAGTGATCTTTTGGACTGACCTCATAATTCTCTGTATAGCCTTCTTGCCTCAAGCTGTGACCACACCATACCCTGATACCATTTATGAGAACACTTTCAGAGGTACAGCTAAGGATTACTGACCCCGGTCCCATTTGATTCTGCAATGACTTCTGGACACTGAACAAAGTGGTGAAATTTAACAGTTTTCCCCTTGATGATCTAGCCATGGGGCCCCAGACAGGACACATCTCTCCCAGGGGCCAGTGACAGGACACATCTCTCCCATTGGGCCCCTGCTGCCTTCTAGAGGATGATAGACATTTTCCTTCATGTGCATCAGGTTATGCATTGGTCTGAGCAGGTCATGTGGAACAGCCAAGCAGAGTAGTCCTGAAGCATTGACATTTAACCCCATGCTAAGAGGAGCATAGTGCTTGGGGGACTGTCACAGGTCGGACAATGGGAGGTCATCTGACTTTTGCTTCATTGATTTCAGCACCGTGGATTGCCGCCACTTATTCCTCTTGCTGAAATGTTCGGAAAACTAAACAAGCCATGGCTAGAACATAATCGGTTGCCCTCATTCCACTCCTTTTTCTCCTCTCTCATTTCCCCACGGGGTACTTAATGCATTCAGGAGAGCCTGCTTCTGGAGAAAAAGGAAAAAGGCAGATGGATTTGTTCTAATGCTCTTGTCCTCTCTTTGAATAGAGATTGCATAAACTGCCCTCCCAATATGGACAGAGAAAACCTGACTGAACTGCTGACTTTCAGTGAATGATCAACCCCCACCGCCCCCCCACCCCCGCCCACATACACACACACTGCATCAGCTGATGGCCTGAGGCTGTAGGCATGTCGTCCCCACTTGAACACTCCTGTTTTTGCAGCTGCCCGTTCAATTCAAACTTGGCATCAAATCAAAGCCCTGGATCTTGCCGCCTGTTGAAAAAAGCAAATTCCAGGACAGATGCGACACTCATAGATTGACTTGGAAGGGATACCCACCAACACACGTAGATTGACTTGGAAGGGATACCCACCAACACATGTAGATTCACTTGGAAGGGATACCCACCAACACACGTAGATTGACTTGGAAGGGATACCCACCAACACACGTAGATTGACTTGGAAGGGATACCCACCCATATACGTAGATTCACTTGGAAGGGATACCCACCAACACACGTAGATTCACTTGGAAGGGATACCCACCAACACACGTAGATTCACTTGGAAGGGATACCCACCCATACACGTGGATTCACTTGGAAGGGATAACCACCCACACACGTAGATTGACTTGGAAGGGATACCCACCAACACACGTAGATTGACTTGGAAGGGATACCCACCAACACACGTAGATTCATTTGGAAGGGATACCTGCTTCACCAGCTAATAATGTAATAACCTTTTACATTATGTAGAAACTGTTATTATCTTTTTGATTCTAAAATTTAATTACATTATAGGCAAGCTATTCCATTATAGGCTTTTTCATTAAGAATGGAAAAATTATTACATTATTGGCAGTTATAATATTATTGGCTGCAACATGCCCATTCATCCCACTTTTTCTTTTCTTTTAATTAAACTAGCTCTATATCTACACTTTTTATTCTATTGGCAAAAACCTCCAGTACCCAGTAAATGCATCGTACAGGTCTTATAATGTAGATGTAGCTGCAGTTAATTCCATCTATTTGTACCTTTCCATGAACTCCATGAGCAAAGTCAACATCTTGTGACACAGGCCTTGCCCACCACCACACATATTTCAGCCCACATTTCTTCTGTAGTTAGTCAATGCCGTGTCTCTTGAGTTCCATTGTATTTACAAATAGCTGCAGTCACCCCTGTTCCCAGGAAACCTAAAGTCCACTTTGCTGATGTTTTACAGACCAATTTCTAATGTCACTTTTGTAACTATGCTTTAGAAAACGTTGCTGTTTCTCAGATTCTAGCCCATTTAGGTTTCTGTAAACTTTATTGGTCTTTTCAATCATTTTTTCTCTCTCCAGAGTACTGAGAGTGTAAATCATGTGTTTTCTCTCAGTGCTTCTTCTCTCTTCCACTATTGCATTATGTTACTGTGCAGTGATTCTTTTATGTTTTGACATTGCTTACCCTGTGTCATTATACCACTATGAACATCACCGTCAACATTCTCATTATTTTCCGTGGTGCCCTGAAAATGCAGTTATACAGTATACAGTTAGACAGTTAATATAGTCAAAGTACAATAAATACTTTTTCCAATGTCGCTGCAGTAGTGATTTGTTGTCTAGTTAAGTAGGATATAAACTATAATTAGTTGACTTCTGCAGGAATGTATAACTTAAACACTCATTATGCTAAATAAAACAGGATTAATCAGAAGCAGGTTTTCAACCAAAACTAAAACCCATGAATGTTTACAAAGTTTAAGCTAATATTACATATCTGAGCTGTTATGCACATCACTTACATTAAAATTCTTCATCAGTAATGGCCTTCATAATGTTTTTCTTATATGATATGAGATATAATAATACTTGACTCACAATTACATCTTACAATTATGTGCTGTGCACAACTTAGAGCTTGTTCAGAAAGCTCCTGCCTAAGAAATCAATGATTCATTATATTGATTGGAAAAACCATTGGGAAAGGTTTGTTGAAGAAATATTTTTCATGCATTTTTTCTTCAGAGAATTTTTTCCACTTTTAAAATAATTGCTAAGGTTTTAGCAGAAAAATGGTCTTGAACTTTTGAGAAATGAACTTTTGAGAAGGCTGCTGAATAATTTGTATCAATGTCATAATGCATTGTCACACAATTTTCTTCTCTTTATCTTTTTGAATTCAGCTAACCTTGGACAAATGGTGCACATACTTATTTTTATGCATGTTTCAATGATTATTTAGCCAACTCATAATTGAGTGTATAAAACCTTTTCCTTTTCAATATAGTGACCTTGTTGTTCTGAAACCTTCTACCTTGCATTTTATTTTTTTTCTCAGCCAATGTAATATAGCTGTACAAAATAAAGTTTGGCTGTTTTCCATAACCTAGAACATCATGAAAGAGTACCAACGGTACAAAAAACCTTTTCATCTACAATATCTCTAAAAATCACAAGTTTTGTTTGTAAAATGCAATATTCATTATTATCTATCCAGAAAAGTTTCATGAGTGAATAGCTCTTGGAGTGCATGATATTGTCTATATTTATATTTGTCTATATTATCTTCTGAGAAAGATAGTAACCCCAGGGCTTGGTGACTTTTTGAGAAGCTATTTTGCTTCTATCTTCTGTTTCCCCTGAGCAGAACACAAAATGAGCAACCCGTCAAATATCACATGTTTTTCTGCTCAATAATCACTGATATTAAAGAAATTTGTAAGCTGCTCCTTTAGTGTCCATATTGTTTCTGCACTCAGAAAGAGTTATGAAAAATAAAGGCTAGTATAAGTTAGGTAAATAGTAAAAATAAAAATGTAAAATAGGGACCGATAACTGAACTCGTACAGTATTTGTGCAAGGGTTAAGGTTATAGACTTTAGGTGACTTGGAAGGGTGGTGGAGGGTCAGAGTATTTTGTATTTATTGCTGTCTGTTGTTCTCTGAAATATTTTTAAATTGGTCCATTATGTTTTGTTTTTCTTCCACCAAGCAGGATATCAGTTGACGTCAGTCCAAGGATTTGTATTCTCCTGTGTGATCATTTATACTGTTCAGCCTGGATGAATCAGCCCTCTGGTCTTATTTTTCTCATTTCTCCTACTTTTCTTCTTGTGTGCGTTCTGTCTTTGGTAGAGGTTGCTTTTGGGTGCACAATCAGGGACAGCAGGAAATTAAATAAGGAAATTAAACAGAAAAACCAGACAATTGTAGACCAGACAGAATAGGCAAAGAATCAGGTCAGGAAAAGCAAATGATGTTTTCACTTGAATTCACAAGAGAAGCTTCAAGATTTCAAGTTGCCTAAATAGCACCCCAGTGAGGCTTAATTAGTGGGCGTGCTCTGATTTTGAAGAGAACTGGGAGTCAGTTTTCCTTGTAATCTCCTGTGGAGAAAAAGTGGATCGGATTGCACCCAATCTGTTACAAGCAGAGCTGGAACAGAAACTGTTTAGATTCTCCTAAATAATAAGAAAGTCCTTACTGTCAGGTGATGATGATGATAATTACTACTACTACTACTACTACTACTACTAGTAGTAGTACCACTACTATTACTACTACTACTACTAATAATAATAAAATATTTTACAAATGTAAAGTCCTCCCCACTATCAAATACAATCATTTTTTAATCAACTGCTTGTTATTCAATATCCACATTACTGCAAAGTTCCTGCAGTTTCTTCAGCAGTACGCAATGTGTTCTATTGTCTAACTCCTCCATCCACCAATCTACCCAAATGTGTATTGCTGAAACATTTCAGCTAAAAGTATACTGTGAAAAACCAGAGGGAGCATAATGAGAGCCGCACTGCTTTTTGCAGTGAGAGAATCTCTCCCAGGATTTTACTCTTTCACACTTCCTTCATGGCCACTGGCAATTATTCAGTCATTTAATCATGCTTCCAGACTGTTGACATGCCCTAATATTATTCTGGCAGTCACAGGTCCAGCCAGCTATAAATATTAGTGTACCGCTGCAGGGGGCGTGTATAATTACATGGCCTGAATTCACGGTGAAACACATTTGGTAAACGTTAAAGCAATAACAGGTAACCTAAATATGTCAGCCTGGTTACCCTTAGTTATGATGTTACTTGTTCATTTAGTGACAGAATCAAATCCTCTATGTTGAGTATATTACGCAGTCCCATGTGAGATTTTTACCTAAACATTTTTGAACTGTGACATGTAAGTCATTTATGAGGTGATCAGAATATAAGAGATCTTAAATTTAAAATGTGTTAAGCAGGATGCCAAAATATATATTATATTCTATTTAATATCATATACTTTTATATTTTTTGTTCTAATTTCATTCTCTTATTGTCCAGTTCATTTCCATAGTTAGTACTTTGGTAATTCTGTATGGCAAACAGAGGTGTTATTGAAGCAAATTTTACCGTATTGCAGCATGTTATATAATGGTATAAGAAGGGCCATAGAGAAGCATGTATGTGGAAGTAGTGCTATCTGTCTGTCTATCTTTCTGGTCTATCTGTCTGTCTGTCTGGTCTATTCGTCTGTCTAAATGTAAAATCATAAAAACCAGCATGTTCTTTTCATCCTTACACCACATTCACAGACCCCCTCCACAGTGAACTCTGCTTTGCAGCTGATGTTTTACTCCTATGGTCTGTACTATGAAGCGGGGTTACTGGCTTATCGGGGTAACTTGTCAGATTTAAGGTACCACAGTTTAAATGGACTTCATATTCGTTCGCTTACATTTTGCCCAGACTACCTTAAATCCGACAAGTTACCCAGATAAGCCAGTAACCATACTTCGTAGTACAGGCCCCTGGTGTGATCCACAGCCTTACCTGATTACAGAGACCAGTGACACAAAGTGCCACAAATTATTTATAGCAATTACTTCTGTATGCAACTGTCGTAATTTACCTCTATATACTCAAAAGTTGTCTAGATTCTAGTTTATGTTATGTTTTGAAACTTTAAAATATAGCTTGTCTTGCTCATATTGAGATAAGGAGACAGAAAACCTGCCAGTATGTGCAATGCTGTCATGTTCTCCAGGTTGGAGATGATTCAGACCACTGGGCTTCTACGGAGCGTGCTAGAGTATACTTGCCATCCATTAGGTACAGTATGCGCTGCAGCAGTAGTTGTTTTGGATACAAAAACATGATAAGGTGGTGAATGGGTTTTGGAAAAAAAATAGGGGTGCAGGGGGAGCAACCACATTATTTAAATGTGATTTTATCCCAAAGATCAATCCAAACAGCTAATTAAATAATATATTCGGAGTAGGATTATATTTCATGTTCAATTGAGAAATATTGAAATATGCTTTATGTTTTTTGTTTTCTGGACATTCTGGGTTACTTAGATATGTCGTAATTTCATGTGTGAATGCTGACACAGTTTTCATATCATCCTTCTTTTGAGGAAAAACTACTTGCGCGTATTGAAATATCTCAATTATTAGTATAGTTTATTATCTAATATAAAAATTTGCAGGCACAAGAAATGTATAAATGTCGAGATTAGAGTGTTGATGATGTGGGGATACATGGTTAGCACCATTTTTGATTTTGCATCCATTTGGTAACTTGTTGAAGCTATTTGATAGACAGCAATGCATGCTTTTTTATATTTGTTATTCATTACTTTATAACATCCGAAAGAAATTGAAATAGAATAGCTCTGTTGTCAGTGTCCGCACCTGTCCAACCCAACCCTTGGTGTCTCAACCCTGTTTGGCCAGCAGGTGTCGCTGGCCATCCCACCTTTTCACTCCTTGTCTAACTCCTGTGTGTTCCACTGCAGCTTAGACTACTGCATGGCCCAGGGGATTGAGCATGTGCCACAGAGGCTAAGATCCTACAATCTTGGGTTCAAAGTGGGCTTCACCTGTTTGATTTTTGTTCCTAGTGCTTGTTGTAGTTGTTTTGCTTTTCTTTTGGTGTGCCCTGTTCGTGTCCTGTTTGATTTTAATTTTTGTCTAGTGTATTCAGTCCTCTGTGTTATACCTCCTAGTTTCTGGTTTTGGTGTATATTAAGGTCCCATGGTCTCATGCTTGTTTAACTGAAAAAACTACTCCTTGATATCTATCTAGGCTTGAATTTTTCTGTAGAATGGTATGATAAAGCCAAGCTATATGTTTGTGCTATGCAAAGATCTTGGTCTATATACAATTGTCTATCTGAAACATATCAAAACAGCGCAGTGTTAAACAATGTGCAAATTCATTGGTGTGTGTAGCATACAAAAAAACAATATCGTATTCACTCTATGTTGATACAGTAATTAAAACATTATTAAAGAGCACTATGAACCACCAACAATAGAAGGAGATTGCAATTAAAATAACCAGGTCCCTGCAATCCGCAACACTTTATGAATGGCATTGGTTTTAGAAGTTGCAGCTGTGCAATGAATGTTTAACATGCATTTTGGACAATATGAATATCACATACTCCCATTTGGTATTTCATCTGCCTCATAAACATTTTATTGTGAGATGGAAAAGCACAATGGTAATGGACTGGGAAAAGACTAAGTATACCAACATCTAACAGCAGAGTGTAAACTGGTGTCACTTTGAGTGCAAAAAATGATTTCACTTCCTCGGGACCCGTTCCTGGAGGATAGGCTAACACCTGCATGTGCTCAGCCAGATGTGAACAACGTGCCTATGGCAACAGATAAAAAGTGATTGCATGAAAGGTCATTGTGTATGGAGAAGTACAAGTTTTATGAGCCACCTCCTAAAAAAAATGATTGCTCATAGGGAATTATTTAAAGGCAGAAAAATGAAAGGTGACCATGAAGAATGGTTAGCAAATGGGGAAAATCCATTTCTTCAAATAACGAGAAAAACAAGGGTTTCCTCAGAAACTGGGTGCAGTTATTCTGCAGGCCTATGAGTGAACTTTGAAATAAATCCTTAATAAATCAATAAATGCATAAAAAAACAGCATGCAAGGTCATAAAACGGTCAGGCCACCAAACTCTCATTTTTTGCTTATCATAAATTTAAATTTAGATATACTACAAAACCTTGACAACCATATGAGCTAAAACAGATACTATATATCTAATAAATTATGATGGCACTGTACAAGTACGTACAATTATATGCTTTCACATAGTAATGGAAAATTACTTGTTTCTTCAGTCTCTCTGTCAAAAGCAATATAATACAGGCAGCAAGTGGGGGAACTGCAAAACTGGAAGAGGTTACAAGCTGTGTTCTTATAGTAATGGAAGCATTTCTTGGCAGTGCTGCTCTGAAGCAGAAAATTGTGGCTGAAACAGCCATGGATGGGCAAATGAAAAAGGTCATGAGGTTAATGGGGTGTGACTGTTCAAAACAGGCCTGCTCTCATTTTTATGAATAGCAGGCCACATTTTCATTTGTGCAAGGAGCGCTAAAAGAAATCCAGACATTCTCACCATGCTGTAACTGGAGCTTCTACAAAAATGTGGCTGGTTCGACAACTGGATTATTGGGCTGGAATCAATGAAGATTATTAATAATATGTCCAACATAAGCTGCATTATTCAATAAGGCAAGTAGCAAAAATAGCTTATGATGAATGGCTTTCCCCAAGTTTGTTTGGCTTTCAAGGAAGGATATTCCTGGTAGTCACTGGCCATTATTTGTTACACTCCTTATAAACCCCACGTTTATAAGGAAATCAAATCTATTCAGGAAATGGTTACATTGCATTGTTTTCCTGCTCTGTCAAATGGTATGAACTTTAGCCTGAACTCGTTTTTTTCCATAGGCTGATGGCAAATCAGAAGTACACATGGTAACACTTTACTTGAGAGGGCACAAATAATGTAATAGCCCATAAATAAATGTTAGTCACGTACTGATCCTAATGTTTGTTCATCATTAATCAATCACAATGGTGCATAGCGGTATTTCATGCAGGAACTATATTAGTGCATGATTTGCTCTTTAGTAACTGAATTTATTTATTTGCGTCCCCTATTACAGTACCATACATATTTTCATGCATGGCGATCTAGACAGGATAGTAGTTTCTAACTAGTAGATAACTAGTTTCAAAACTCACTTTTGCATCAATGGAATTCATATGGCTATATAAGAAAAGGGGGCTCAGGGGAGTGTCGTTAGGGGACCCATTGGTAAATTTTTTTGCCCTGGGGGGTCCCCCTGGGTAAATGCCTGGGGTGGTTGCCCCTCCGACCCCTCCACTACTGAATGTAACAGTTAATCAGACCGTATCATTCTGATGCTTAATATACTGTGTGCAGCTGCTAAGCATACCTTTGAAATTTGTTCTGTTATGAAATGTCTGTCTTGCGATGTCGCCAGTACAGTATGTCTTGCCGTAATGTTTTTCAAAGCTTCACATGCAGTTTGTTGATTGATGAAGTACCAAACAGGCTAATCTTAAGATGTTTAGACATCACGTTTTTCACTGTATCAGCCAGTGAGTATTTTACAGAGACTTTTTGAGGGATTTTATGTCATGATTACACTGCTAACATAACAATAACAACAAGGACATCTTTTGTTTAAAAAAGGTGTATTACCTTCTATAGTTCCTAATAGCATTTTATAATGCAGGAGTCAGTGAACCAGTTACCTCTACTATTTATTCTTACCTGACTCACACTTAGAACTTTAAATTAACTGTCAAGCTTTATTTGAGATCTCTGTCAGTCCCTTGTTGTCTGATCTTCAGCTTATTACAATTTCCAGTCTTTGGTCTCTTACAATCTAGTTTTTGTTGGCTGAACTTCAGGGCAATAGACAAGCCCCAGTATGTAGATGAAACATAAAGACATGCTTCCAAGAGTAGAATCTTCACAACCCTGGAAACAATGACCTAGTTGAAAGGACAATGAAATTAATCTTTTATAGAGATGAACAAGCAGAAGTTAAAAAAGAAAAGGAAAAATCCATTATTAGTATGTATAAAACATTTTATGCATGCAGTGTTAAATGTACTCCATACATTTATATAGAATATATAAATACACATTTGGTCTTATGCGATTATATATGCATATATACATACACTCACTGTATGTACTAATAATTTATATATAGGTATGAGGATTATATTATATATGAGCTAAATGTACTGTAGAAAATTCCTATAATTATCAATTGTGAAATAAATAAGTTGTAACACTCCTGAAAATCTAACAATACTGCATTTTCGCAAGGATCAGGCATGCATCTTCCTACTCATTGATCTAAATTTTGCCTCCTTTTTTAACACTTCTTTGGAGTCATATCTCACTTAATAATTCTATGCTTTGCCATATGACTAAAATAGTACCAGTGCAAAGCTTCCACTAAATCGATATGCTGTAATACTGTGCAAATATTGTGTAGGCAAACATTTTTTTTTATATACGTGCTAATACCTTTCCTACAGAAATTATTATCAATGCCAGACATGGATGCATCTGAAAAATGCCTGAAAAAAATACATTTAGAGATGTTGGACAATTTCCTACAGAGATGCCACTCATTCTTGGCAGTACATACAGTTTATAAATAAATTCTAGGATGTATCAGAAACTGTCTGATAATGCATTAAATAAGATCTAATATTTTATGCGCTGAAATCACTTTATCCTTACTTGACCTCCATATACTTCCACTGGACTGCTAAATCATATTTTAATTCTTGGCTGTCAAAACTTGGCAAGACATGTACAAAAGTGAAAATGAGATTATTATTGGAGCTGATAGCACACAAATCCAGATTAAGCGCCTGCATTCCACACTCTTCTAAAGCATGGTTGTCTTTCTGTCTGAAAAAATCTCTTCATGCATGTTTTTGCATCCGCACACAGGCACACACACACACACACACACACAAACAAACAAAGACTTCTGATGACTGACAGGTCAAATATGACAGTACCTAGTTCCTATTTTTACGATAATGACTATTTTCAGTTTGCGACAATGCTCAAAAGTATAAAAGTTCTTAACCTATTTTACATAAGATAAATCAAGACCTAGCCCTATCAAATCAGATTTTATATATGTAATTTATTTTAAAAAATGACAATATTCAAAATTACAGTTGGGTCAACCAGAAATAAGTTCTGATATAAACTTCTATATGTTAAATTATATTTGAAAGTCGCGGCAAATTCAAACATTTTTCACGATCATGGCCCAGTTCTCTACTCATTATTGCCTGCAGCCCAGACGTCAGTGGTACATGTGGAAAAAATGTGACCCATAAGGAATGCAGCCTTACCCTTTCCTGCTTTTTTTCTGATCCTGACATTGAACTATTGAACACAAGGGCATTTTGCAACCTGGGAATTATGTTTCTTATATTTGTGAATGAAAATTATGTATCATGGCTTAATGTTAGTGGAATATTCTTTTGTTTTGGCTCAGGACTGCATGCAGATCCTGGGCAAATGACCAGTGGATACAATAGCTAAAAAGCTTGATGCAGTCTGATATTTTTATTGAAGTAATTCAGTTTAAATGGCTTTAAGTCTCAGTGCTACTGCAAGCTCTTTGTTCTCACCTTGTCTAAATCCACTCAGTAAGGGAACAGTTGAATCTGCTTATATTCAGATGTACAACATGGCCACGGTGCCTCATTGATGCTGTATCACACAATGCGCATTTTAGCAGAACCCTGCTTTATCTGCAGCAACTACTGCACCCAAGTTGCCTGGGCATGTGCTTGTGTAACAGTCGAAACACAAAACCCCAGAGAGAATTCTCACCTGTCGCTGCAGCAGTCCCAGTGCCAAGGCTTCAAAAGTCAAGGCAAGGATATGCTTGAGTGCTAATTAATTCAACAAAGCCTGTCTGGTCTTGGGAAGTGACACTGTTTCCTTGCAACGTGCACCCAGCAGAGAGTATCATAGCACTCGCGGAATGACAGCACTGCAGGGGTGCACAGTCAGGTAACACAGTGTGACTTCTTTCTGAGGGATCCAGCCCCCCCCTAGCAAGAAGTGGCTAGCCTTTTCTCATAGTCTGGCTGCTGTGTCTGTGCCAAACAATGCATCACCTCGAAAACTGTAATAACAGAAGGTTTCCACTGGATAGAGATCTAGGCACAGGGTATATTGTTGTCACTCTGAAAACACAAATCAAATACATGATACTTGGCAAGGATGCTAAGGCCCATCGGGGTCAAACATTACAATGAAGGAGAATCAAAGCAATAAACATCACAGATAAAACACACAGAAGAAAAGTCATACGCTGGCGACCCAGAAACTGGAACTAACACTCAGACTGCCCCTTAGGAACAAGAAATTACTGTTCACAACAACACTGAAGGCACAAGGGATTAAGCGTCCATACTGTATAACTAGCAAGAAACAGGTGAAACTAATTGAGACAAATCCAGTTGATATTCCAGTGAGGGGGAGTGTTGCCAACTGCATGTGGGCGAGACTCAGGGCTTGATAAAAGTATTATTAGTAGTTATTAATAATTAAATGTGAATAGTAACCACCCCCAGATCAGTACACTGTTCATCTGAGACAAGTACACAATATTTCAGGCTCCACTCAGAACATTTTTATTTTTAAATGTTGCAGTATCTTTCCATTTCATTTCATTTGTTTGAGATAATTTAGGGGTTTAACTGGGGTAATTCAGGGGTCTAAGGATAAACTGCTTCATCCACTTAAATATATTACTGGATCACATCAGATGATCTCTCTACAATAGAGGACCTTTTTGTAGCAGAGATATATCCAGTGTTTATTAAACTGGACCATCCACAATCTGCATTCATGCCAAGCAGTTCAAATTTGGAAGCAATTAAAATTGTAGTGTATGATCTTCTGTTACCCTCAAACACAGAGAAGGGAATCTAGGTCACTCATGTAAGCCAGTATTATGAGGAGGTAGAAATTGTTGATATAGCAGCATGTGAGCTCCAGAGAAAATTGGCAGTCTAAATAACATTTTAAAGGCACGGTTTTGAAGGAACTGGTGATGTTAATATTCTTCTTTAAAATTCATATGTATAAATGTCAGCCTAGAAAACGTTATTTAATTCTGAACACTTTTTTCACTCACAGCCTCGCTTGTCATTTCCATTATCTTTCTTAAGCCCTTCAGTCGTATGATATGAAGCTTTTCTACATCGCATATGCTTCCTATAGGCCTGGTAGTAACAGCATATCGTTTCTACTTTAAATGAGCTCTGTAGCAAATGGCTGAGGATGGGCCCAGCCTGAAGAAAGAAGATGCCTTTCTTGTTGGCAAGCTAGAGGGCTTCACAAATGAAAGTAGTACTTCCAGCTCTTGCAAAATAATCACACACAATAATGCCTATAATACTGAAATAGGCCTGCTTTGAAATTAGCAGAAGTCGTTGCCAAATCAACTGGATTTAAAAAGGCAAACACTATAATCTCTTCAAACGCAGCTACCTACAAACAACTCGTAAGTCGTAAGAAGCTTCAGCATCTTTAGTTTGCGATATTATTGTCAGCAAGACATAATATATTTCCCAAAACAAATAGCAATGGTTTTACTAAGCACTTTCCAACTAGACATTGAGGCAGTTTCCGGGGGGGAAAATGGAACTAGATATTATGATTAATTTGCCTTTGCAAAATGATCATGATTTTAATACAATTACATTATGACGTATCTAATATATCAGATACATTGAAGAGTGAAGCCTTCAGTATTCAAGCATGATTGCACTGCATAAACGTAATGATGCAACATCTATCTTTTTTTAGAACAACATTTTGAAACTATCTGTGGATTGTGAGAATGGACAGGGAACAGGAGGCTAGAGGTGGAGAGTTCAGGTTCAGAAAGTACAGATGCAGTTGGATATAAAGGGTCACATGCACTCAATTGGTTGGTTGAAACAAAATCTTTGTCTGGATTTCTTCTTTCTGACCTTGAACTTTTGTTATGCAGGAGGGGATGTGGTATAGTTTCAGAGAAAATGGTTTTGGGTTGCAAACACGTGCAGGCAGCACACGTGGAAAGATAAAAGCAAAAAATAACGCTGCTCTTTTGGCAGTGAGTGAAATATCACACGGGGGCGTGAAGTAAGGGAGGGCTCAGGGTGGTGGGGAAACGCGCTAATGAGCATGAGAGTTGAGCTTGTAGCATTGTGAGGGCTGGAGATTCCTACAGGGTACTGGAAGCAAAAGCACCAGGATGAATCAATTCATTAAGGCAGTGTTTTCCAACCCAGTCCTCGGGGAACCCCGGACAGTCCACGTTTTTTGCTCCCTCCCAGCTACCAGCCAATCAGGAACACTGAATACCTGGTACAGGTGCACTGGGAGCTGAGAGGAAGCAAAAACATGGAATGACCAGCGTTCCTTGAGGACTGGGTTTGGAAACGCTGCATTAAGGCATTGGTGATAAAAGTAAGATATACTTGTTTAAGCAACTGCAAAAAGCTGGAACGCCTAATTCTACCTGTCAAATGAGCCACCCCACAAATCAAGTGATATTTCTATTTGTTTTGACCCTCCCAATAAGTTACTGATGGATCTGGCTACATATATCGCATAATAAATCTGAAAGGATAAGCTTCATCATATTCTTTTGCAAAGATTTTCTTCCCCAGCATAGCTGTACATAAATACCTCCTTATGCATTGTGATTAAATACTTTAATGCTCTTTTTATTGTTATAGTAAATTGGGTAATCATTTCTTTCATTTATATATTGTTTACTAGTGCAGCACACAACACAGGAAAACAAATAGCAAAGAACAACTTTAGACATGAGAAAGGAAAAAAACGATAAAAAAGGAAACGCACGCATGCACACACACTACACACAAACAAACAAAACAAGTCTAATAATAAAGTCACCTTTAAACACTTTACATGGTTGTGTTAAAGTCACCTTTAATTGCTGCCCAAGCCTAATTCTTCTGCTGCCCTCTTCTCTAGCAGTTCTGTTGCATTTCCTGACGCTGCTTCCAGTCACATAGGTAATAATTTCTAAGAAGTATGCAGACTATTCTAGAAGTTGCTCCAGGCAACAAAAGCTTTGGTGTCTTGGTGCTCAGTTTTATTATAGTATATTCAATGTCAGTAGTAGAAACTCTATTCTTATCTTGGAGATTTCAGATTATCATCATTCCATTGTAGAAAATGAAAAAATGTTCATGCTGTAAATATTCATTTGTTCATCCATCCATCAATCCATTTTCAAACCGCCATTTGTCTATCATCGTAATAAGATGTCTCTTTGGCAGATTTGAGTTGATTACGTAAAAAAAAAATATATATTTCTTATTCTTTTTACTGTCATTGGCTACATACCCAGTCCAAGAGTATGTCCTAATTTTTTAAGCTGAAATACTCCAACAATGAGCAAAACATCCATGGTTAGTAATCGATACTGACAACCAGCAGACAGGCATGTTGTTAGTGAAATGCAATAAACTCACACTAGTGACAGAAGAGTTATCTGCTTTTAGGAAATTGCCATAATTGCTTCAGCAACTGTGAAAATGGGACAGTTGTAATGAAAAACTCAGATTGATAGACAGACAGACAGACAGACAGGAACATTGAGGCCCTGCACACACCCAGAACTTTGGCTTTATTTCCACCCCAGGCTCTGTGTCTCAACTTTGCTTGGTCTCCTGCACTCATGAGGGTTTCCTCTAGTATCTAAGCATGATCCATGCCTACAATTTAGGTGGATTGGTGTCTTTAAATAACCAGGCATTGGACTTCTTAATATGTCTCGTGATCTGAAAAGCAAATGTGATAAATGCTTTGGGGGGTGGCTTGGCTACTTCTTCGGTAAAATGATTTTAAAATATCTAATAGATCAAATGGAGATGGAATATGTACCTTTAAAAATTTTAAGTAATGAAGCACATATTTTAGTGGAAACAAGGCAAGACAAAGGATCGGTGCACATTTGGCCCTGTCACACCTGTCTTTTCAGTATCTGGCCAGCAGGTGCCGCTGGTCATTCTGTTCCCTCCTCTGTCTTGCAGCCCCTCAGTACCTAGTGTATTTCCCTATGCTGCAGTGTGACTTAATGGGTTAAGTGGTCAGCCATCATTCAGACATACTTTTGTTGGCCAGCCCCAATTATTTGTTTTTTCTTTATTTAACATTTGTTATTTCTTGTTCTCTTGGTTTCATTATGTGTATGTATTCCCGTTACAGTCCCTTGTGTCTGCTCCCTGCTTGTATTATGCTCAGTTTCCCTTGTTTCAGTTTCCCTTGGTGTTTGAACCTGCTGTATCTGTTAATTGACCTCACCTGCTCCTCATTGTCCCTGGTTCTTTATAGTCCACACCTACCCTTTATGAGTCTTTGTTATTAGTGTATTTAGTATCTGCCTTTGTCCTTTTCCTCAGTCACTCATTGTAGCTGCTACTTCGTGTTTGTAGCTGTGGTTGTTTTCCAGGCTAGCTCCCAGTTTCGCTCTGGTGCCTAGTTGTTGTGTTGCTTTCTGGTTAATTTTAGTCAGTTCTTGTTTTCCTGTTTTGTTATTAGCCCTTGTGGTTCCTTTCTTTTCTGGTTCCCCCCTTTGTGTTCTTTTTGAGTTTATTAAAGTCTTCTGTTTGCTGTGAGCCACTCTGTGGTTTTGTCCCTTTTTCCTTCACCATGCCCCCCATAACACAACAAGAGCATTACGTAGGTTCCTTTCTCTGATTTCCTTCAAACTTATAAATAATCCTTCATTCTGCATTTCATTCACTGTTATGGGCTGGCACCCCACCCAGGGTGGACCCTGCCTTATGGACATGGACTGGATAAGCAGTTCTGTATAATGGGTGTATCTAATGTATTTAATCTAATTGATGATAATCGTCAGTTACTCCTCCCATCCGCATTAAATTAATTTTTGTTAAATTGTTTTGGCATCCTGTCTTGATGCATGTGCCCATTAAGCATTTGGAAATTTTGGACCTCAAGAGTTACTGATATGCATGGTTTTCAGTTAAATTCTGGAATACCCACTACCAATTTTGATCAGTATTATGCAACCCAGACATTTTGATGTATTTAATCTTATTTTCCCACTGAAATATTATGATGCTTACACAATCAACTCAACCCTCATCTGATATGAGTCTGTGGGCTAACACCAAATAAGAATTTCACTGGGATATGTGACAGTAAAATATTGAATCCTTGAATCCACTCCATAAATCACCACCTTATCTTTGTGAAGAGGTTTGTGGGTCTTCATGATCCTTGGAGCCAGTTGTTGTCAGGGGTAATTGCCCCTGGTAAGGTCTCACATAGCAGAATGCTCCTTGGTAGTGGGCCAGACAGGAGTGCAATCCAAATGATCCCCATGAAGTAAATTATCAAGGATCTAGTAATCTCGTCTTGACTGGGGAGGGAACTTGTATGGGAGTACGTGATGGTCATGCATCCACCCATAGGGTTTGGTTGGGTAAAGCAAAAAAGAATTACATGGAATCCCCCTACCGTGCGCCCACCACCTGCAGGGGTCCAAAGGGCAACAGTTGAAGGAAGGGGTCTTAGCAAACCAACCTCAATTTTAGGAACATGAAAGGTAACCTCTCTGGTGGGAAAGGAGCCTGAGCTAGTGCAGGAGATGATGAGATACAATCTAGATATAGTTTGGCTCTCCTTACTGTACAACATGGGCTTTGGAACCAAACCCCTGTTGAGGGACTAGACTCTATTCTATTGCAGTTGTCCTAGGTGAGAGGCGCTGGGTAGGTGTGGGTCTGCTCATAGCTGTTTGATTCAGTGCCACTGAGCATCATTTCAGAGGATCTGGCCTTCTTGAAGACCTTGGCTGGGGTGCAGGAAGGTGCAACCTCTGGGAACTCCATTGTTCTACTGGGAGACTTTGACGCTTGTGAGCAATCCAGTCCAGTCCAGTTCCTTTCACAACAGATTCGTCCCAAAGCACTTTACATGGATGTGTTATGATACATTAAACATCATCAAAGAGTGTAATACAAAAAAAACAGTAAAATCACAGTAATGATGAGTAATGAGTAATACAGTAAATCCTGGAAGGGTGTGATTGGGAGGAACAACCTGCCCAATCTGAGTCTGAGCAGTGCTTTTGAGCCATAATTTGTTCATAAATGAACACCACATATATGCATAAGGGTGTCCATAATTGCATCTGACACCAAATACCCCAGGCAATAGATCAATGATCAATTTTGTAGTTGTATCATTAGATCGGCAACTGTATGTTTTGTATGGTCAGGTGAAGAGAGTAGCTGAGCCATCAATTGATCACCTTCAGGTGGTCACTTGTATCAGATGAGGGGGGAAAATGTTGGACAAACCTTCCAAACCCAAAAGTATAGTGACAGTGTGCTGAGAGTGTCTGGCAGAGGTTCCTGTTTGGGAGATCTTCAACTCACACCCCCGACAGAAATTCTCTTACATTCCGAGGAAGGCTGGAGACGTTGAGCCCGATTGGGCTATCTTCTGTGCTTGCTAGTGCCTGTGGTGGCAGCAAGCCCCAAACATGGTGGTGGACACCAGCAGTAATAGGAGCCATCAGGCTGAAGAAGGCCTTTTCAGCTTGGTTAGCTTATGGGACTCCAAAGGCAGCTGATAGGTACCAGCAGTCTGAATGAAGTGTGGCTTTAGAAGTTGTACTGTAGAAGCAAATACTCAAGAGTGGGAGGAGTCAAGCAAGGCCAAGGAAAATGACTTTCGGTCAGCCTCAACGAGATTCTTGCAACTGTTAGGCAACTTATGAGGGGGAAGTAGGGTTTTGCTGTTTACAGCAGGGATGGACTGTTGACCTCAACTGGAGATATTTTCAGATGGAGGAAAGAGCACCTTGAGGATCCCCTGAATCCTACTGACATGCCTTCCAAGGAGAAGGTAGAGTTGGAGGACTTGGAGGAGGATTTGCAAATTACTAGGCCTAAGGTCAGTGAGGTTAAAAAGCTCTTTGAGGGTTGCAATATTGCTGGAGGTTGAGCAGGCACACCATATGTCTTGCACATGCCTGGGGACAAGATGATCTCCAAGGCCCCCCCATGACTTTGTCAGTTGAATCCAGTTCACACCACACCTTGATACACGTGTGAGCAGTTTAATACTTATAATAGATGCATTCAAGTATTTTCTAGCTGGTGTATGGAAAATTCCCAGAAAAGATTGCTTCCTAATCTTACCAAAGGTGAGAATTTTATCCCTGTCCTATTAATGCTGCAATGTCTAATGACTGACAGACATTATGTAAATAAATTGTGTATAAATAATTTTTTTGATATCAGCTTAGGGCTGGGTGAAATGGTAAAATATTTTATCACATTTTTATCATCATTTTTTTCTGCATCAATCTATATTGATAAGTATCACAATTTGATCCAAGTCATTGTTTCTTTATTTCAATGTGCCGTTTGTACTTAAAATTGCCTTATAAATGTTCTTTAACAAGTTCAGAAAAGTGGGACAAATTGAATTGACTGCAAACTGAAATCTAATTTTAATGAATAAATCATAAAAAAATACAGAAATCATACATATAAATAATACACAAACTCATGTATTCAGTGGGCTGCCAATTCACTTGGCTGACCTCTGCATCTTTCTGGGTCTGCTGGAAATCTATGAAATGTTAAACCAGGTGTATCACCACTCCGACGTTTCAGGCATATTTAACAAAAATCAGCTCTAAAAAAACGTTGTTGCTGATTTTTTTCTGCATTGTAAGGCATTGCTTTTTGGAAGACCATGAGTTTATTTGACTGGCACTAAAACAACAGACCAAACCATTTTGTTTTTCATTACATCGCGTAAGGAAAATTATTTTTGACCACTATGCCAAGGAAAATAGATGATAAAAAAGATAAAAAATAACAAGCTATTCTGTGATTCACAAATGCAATATAACATTTTCACAAATGTGCATTTTTCACAAAATATGCCAGCAGATTATGTAAAGGATAAAGCACTCTTTTGCGCCCCCCTTGACCCTGGTGCCCACCCCCCCTCCGTCATCTATACTAGAGTACTGGAAAGGAACATCCCTCCGTGGGTCAAATCTTGGACACAGCTGGAGCAATTTTGTCCCAGTCATGGAAAACTGGACCGACTTTTCACCCTCACAAAGTATATTTAAAGGTTCACTGGAGTTTCTCCACCCATTCTATACATGTTTTGTGAACTTGGAAATAGCATAGAACTATGTCTCTCAGGGGGTCCTTTGCAGGGTGATTTGAGATATAGGGTGCTGGACCCACTGTTACAGGCCATTAGGTTCCTGTATAACTGGAGTGAGAATTTGGTTCGCATTGCCAGCAGTACACTAAACTCATTCCCGGTGATGTTAGACTCCACTAGAGCTGCCCTTTGTCACCGATTCTGCTGATAATTTTTTTGGACTTTCTAGGCGCAGTCAAAGGGTAAAGGGTATCCAGTTTAGTGACCTCAGGATCACATTTTTGCTTTTTGTACATGATGTGATCCTGTTGGGTTTGCAAAGGTGTGACCTTGGTTGTGCTGTGGAGCATTTTGAAGAGGAGCGTGAAGTAGCCAGGATGAAGATCAGCACTTCTAAATCTGAAGCTATAGCTCTGACATACCACATAGAAGTGGCTGAGAATGATAAAACCAGCATATAAAACCATTCAACCTAGAATAAGTCAAGCAACCCCCCCCCCCAAAAAAAAAGCAGCTGTGTGGAATTTTCAGTAGTCAGAAAGAAAAATGGTGGTTAGACCTTCCCACTGTTTGTCTGTGCATGGTGTGACCAGTGCTTTAAGACATTGACGCCTCTCCTTTGTCAAGGGTATATACATTAGGATCTGTGGAGATACTTAAACACACACGCAAATATGTGCTGAGGGTTTTAAAAACGTTAAAGGCTTAACATAATCAAGACTGGAAAGCAGGCACCTCATGAAATCTCATTAAATAGAAGATGGATTTTATATGCAAGAAGAGAAAAATTAATTTGGTTTTATGGAAGAGAGACATCATGTGGATTTTTATTGAATTGCAATAAGTGCAAAATCCCTATAATTGTGTTTTTCCATTAGGGTGACTGCAAGTCATTTTCTACAAGACTTACTTTTCATGTAAGCATAACAATGCATGTTGGTATAATAACATTGAAGCATACTACCCACTGCAAATTCGTATTAATTTTTATATTTCTTTTAAATTTCTGCAGCTGAAAGTAGTATTGTATTAGTGCATGAGAGATTATAAATGTTAAAATTTTATTCAGTTCACTAGACTGATGTTCTGTATTGTTAAACTTGCTATACAAGCACTTTGTCATTTTTCTGAGTCTAATTAAGCCCAGCATCCTTCCCATGTAGCGCCTCAAAATCAGCGTGTTTATTCATTCAACCATTTGCTGAAACCGTTTGTCCTATTCAGGGTCGTGGGGGGTCTGGAGTCTGTCCCAGAGGCTCAGGGGGCCAGCCCATCGCAGGGCACACTCACACACACACACACCTACAGGCAATCTGGCAACTCCACTTAGCCTCAGCATGTTTTTGGACTGCGGGAGGAAACCGGAGTACCCGGAGGAGAGCCCATGACGACACAGGGAGAACATCAAACTCCACATGCTTGGAACCCTGTCAGAGAATCCAGGTCCCAGAGGTGTAAGGTGACAGTGCTAACCACTGCACCACCATGCCAGCACCGAATATTTATCCTGATTCTGTAAAATTTTTGAACGGCGATTACTATATGAGCACCCCCTGCTGGCCAAACATTAATGAAAAAAGTCCATGAATGATCAGTACAGTCTTGTCTTTCCAGTTTTAGAGGCTGAGATCTCATCCCTTCCTGACTGCATATTCTTCCCTTGTTCTGTGAATTTCCTCTTGAGCAGGTAGGTGTGTTTGTGTCCCTGTGAGGGACTTCCATCCACGGATGGACATATTACACAAAATCCAGTAAAGAATGCTTCCTTTCAGGGCTGGACTGGCCCTCAGGTATATATGTATCATGTCCCCCAGTCAGCAACACTTACTGTGGACGAACCCACTTCCCGGTAAAATTTATCATGGGGCCATGGGGGATTCCGAAGTCCAGGCCTGAATTTAAATTCCAGTCCAACCCAGCTTACATTTCCATGTAAAACAAAATTTTGATTTTGTCTTATTCATCTGTAACTGCAGTGCAGTAGCATGTTTACTGACTTTGAAAGGGAAATGCCTCTTATTTTTACCCTTGGATCTGGTGTCGCTGCAGCCGCGTCCGTCGTGGTCGCGCACCAGCTAGCTGCAGCTCGCCGCCGTCATTAGGAAGCAAACCCCATAATCCCGATTTTCAATGGCTCCTTAATACTATCTTGAAATGTTTTGAACTTTTTTCGAGCAATAAGACTCAGACCCAAGGAAAGAGAGCTGGTTGAGTCAGAAGAATATGCAATAAATTCCAAGAGCTTAAAAAAAGAACCACAAGTTCTCTGCACATAACAGTAGTTAAAAAGTGAAAGTGAAAAGAAAAAAAGAACTGAACATGCCACCAACTTAATCTTTTAAAGCTTATTTTACCTGGTCTTTTACATTTTTTTTTGCAGGATTGATTTCTTTCGCAGTCATCCAGTGACAAGAATGACAGAAATTTTGGCTCAAACTACACCCTGCTGTGCTTAGTCTTCCAGAACGATCTGGGCCAGGCCATCCCCCCGCTCTCCCTGTTCAGATAGACAGCTCTCATGAATGGTAACTAGCTTCTGCTGCCGCTAAGCTCCTAGTCGCACTGGAATAATACCAGGGCCCAGACCCGAACACTGATATTCGCGATTTGAAACATGTCATCACTCAGAACTGATTACTTAGCCAGGTTAGTTGCTCAAGGATCTCCAGATTATTATATATCCCCTGATTTTTATACGATTGATAAATAAATAATCACACTTTGAACTAGAACATTGTAACATAACCTCGATTGGAAATGTGATGGAGCTAATGCCTTCACTTAGGACACGTGCGCCCGCATGCGTTTGTATTCATATTGTATTCATAGGGACTCTCCGTTTATTTCTATGGGCATAATCCTAATCCTAAAACCATGACAACCTTAACCCATACCCAGCCCTAACCTTAACCGTAAGTAGCCAAACAAAATATAAAACTTTTTTTGATTGCATTTATAGATTTTTATAAAACTTAGTTTCCCCTTGAGGGGACGGAAAAAGATGTCTCCACAATTTTCAAGATAATAGGTTTTTAGCACCTTGTGGGGTGCCCACAATGTAATACATACATAACTACACACACGCACAAGCTTACACACCCACACAATTAATTTCTATGGGGAAAACTCTAATCCCACCATGGCGACCTTAACCCCGACCAACCCTAACCTTAACCAGAAGTAAGCAAACAAAATGCAAGGCTTTTGGCATTTTCATTTTTTTTATTGCATTAACAGATCTTTGTATGGACTGGAAAATGGTCCTCACAATGTCAAAATAATAGGTTTTTATTACATTGTGGGGAACATTTGGTCCCCACAATGTAATACAGTATAAACATAATAGACACACACACACACACACTTAAGCATATGCAAACACAATGCTTGGCTGACTAATTTTAAGCATGAGAGTCCATTGTGCCTGTCACTCTTAGTGCACCATGAGCTATGTCACACATGTGGGGACACCGGCACTTGACTCAGGCATTTAGCAGAACTGTGTCCCTAATAATCAACTTCTAGGAACAAGCCTGAACAATAACACTACAATCCTCAATCTTTAAATGAGAATGGGATTGATAGCACAGTCCAAAGAAAATATTGCTGCTAAAGGTAAGATCTGTTCAAAGCTATTCAACGACTCATTCCAGGTTTTACGGTACTTTGTGTTTTCCGTTTAGCGCAAGGCAAACTCTCAAATGCAAATTGTAGTTCACTTATAGTATCTGTTGTTACTCATTTCTCAAAAAACCTCAAAAAAATAACAGGTCATAAGTAAATGTACGCAGGTCTTCTATTGAATTTATTATTCTGTATTACAGAATGTTATTGTTCTAGGTGAAGTACTTAATCTGTTGTATTACAGTATAAATAGTAAAACAAAACAAAACAAAAAATATCGCAGATAAAGTGGTTAGCTTCAGTTGAATTTTTCCTATTTTCTCTTGCCAATCTATGCATTAAAGATCGAAAAATGTAAATGTTTCCTCCATAGAGACAGTTGTGTGTTCAGGGTCACCAAACATAAAGGCACAGACCCTGGTCCCTCCTACAGTGAGGTTTAAACTCGTTTAATGTTTTCGGCAATGATTCAATAAGAAATGAGCTGTTAAAGCAAAAAGAAAAAAAGAGCACAAATGGTGTTGCTGACTAAATAAATGTGTTTGGGAGAGGGATTCGCACAGATATTTATAGCGCATAATTTGTCCCTGGAGAGTAGACTGAAAAATGTTAGTACACTGCTGCTCTGTCATGTTGTGTAAGGATAAGAACTAACAGGAATATATCAATGTCTTAAAATAACTAAAGGCAAATCAAATAGTATTTTGAGTAGGAACTAAAAAGCCATTTAGGGCTGGGAGGACCTGTTAGGCTGTTACCATTCGGGGAAGTTGCACACAACAATAATAGTGTCCCTCGTCTTAATCGGTCTTGACCTGCTAACCCACGCAATACTCAGTAACCTTCACCAGGTCTCATGGAACAGATGCCTGCGTTAAACTTTCTATTTTCAGAGTGCTGCTACATAGTCAAGCACATTGACGAGAGCACTGCAGACCATCAGCACTCTACACCCAGGGCCATCACTCTTTCATCATTTGTAATATTAACTCTAAATTCAGGGACACTGTAAGTGAATTGTACAGATACATACAAATACGGCACAGTTTACTCTCAGTGGTTGTAGGGGTATTTGGCTCTGATTTTCCTTCTAATCATGACACCTAAGCCGCAAAACTAGAATACAAGTATACACACAACCATGAAATAAACAGTAATAAAATGTATTATTCATTTATCCATGGTCACGTGCTTCTTAACCACTTAACCAATTGGATACTGGCAGAACATGAAAACACTGCACAGAATGCAGTTCAACACTGGACTAAAAATGCCCACCAGTAAAATGCATAAACGGTATTTCTGGCACTGATTCAGGTTTCTCACCTGGAGAATAATGCCTGAACCAGTTTCTGTATTTTGGAATGAATTGATGTTTTAATTATCAATCTTTAAGTCTTGAAAGATTGCGGGAAATGAAGTTGTGCTGATTGTTGTACAGCTTCCAAGCAGCAGGGGACTGATGTCGTATCACGAGGCTGTTATTTCAATAAGCAAACAGAGGCCGCATTTCATCTGTTCACCATGCGCCTGCTCTTTCAAGTGCTGTCCTCTCTGCCTCAGATCTGCTTTTATCTACCTATTTGTCATCTCCCTGTTTTTTTCTGTCTTGCTGAGACACCAGTGAAGAGCTGAGAACTCCCACTGTGCATGCTATGTGAAATGCTCTGTAGAATTGGTATAAAACAGAAATTTATTCTAATATTTCCTAACATTAAAAACATTGAAAAAAAAATCGCAAATTTAATTCTACTTTGAATAATAAAATTGTAAGATTATCACTTAAAAGTTGTCATGGTTCGTGCCATGGTTGGGATGGCATAGACACACAGACGCTCACCCATGGAAATAGAAATCCAACAATATTTTACCTACTCTCAGAACCTAGAGCTCAGTGATGTAGTGCTGCTGAAGAGCATCGCCAAAAAAAGAAACATGCTCCAAGGGGAGCAGAGATTGGAACACAGGAAAAAAAAAAGCAAAGAGTATTAAATTCCCTTCCAGACACTCAGGAATGATTCCCACCATCTTACCTTCTCCTGTGCCTTTGCTTCACAGCATCTGGCACCATTAAACTTATTAGATTTCAGGTGATAAATGATAATGCAAAGATGTCGGGTGAGACAGCATGTGTCTCATAGGGCAAGTGAATAAAAGCCTGAAAAGATCTGCTACGAAATTCCAATCAAGGTATACGATAAAAATAACTCCCACATGTATACCCTGATAACTGGATTGACGCTGTTATCCCCGTTTTCCCACTAATACACACCATTGCTGATTAAGTCCCATATCCTGTAAACTCCCGTGTCCCATGCATAGTTATTTCCCAGTCTGCACTTTCTCTGGTAGGCAGTCTTTCTTCCTGTCACCTGTTTTTCATTCTGACACAATAGGTTAAGTGGTAATGGGTCATCCTAACTCTTTGACCTTTTCTGAACATGTCACAAGTTTTGTATTCTAAATTCCCAGTTTGGTACTCCCATTTACATAGAGACAGAGGACCTTGGAGTGACATCAGGCTCAAGGTAGAATTGACACAAACTAGTGATTCTCCTTAGTTGTTTAAGCGTGATGAATAAAAAATGATACAGTTCCTCAGGAATTAATGTCACTCACATATCATACACGTGTGACATTTATACAATACAACATGCAATGTATCATTCTATGAAAGATGTATTACAAGACGTTATTGTTTGACACATTTTTCCTCCTGAACATCACATTTTACTTAATGTTACATTATATAGAATATAAATAAGCTTTATAACAAGTCTACCCACGGCTTGGCTGTGTTTGTAAATAGCTGAGGAAGACTAATGGCAAGCTGAATTACATAGAAGGACTCATTGTTTTATAACCACATCTGTATCCATGTGCATGCACTGTTTAGATTCCAAGGATTTTATGTAATTTTTTTCACTACAATGCCTTGTTTTCTTTCACAGAACTGTCCACAGGCATTACATTTGAAATGTGCTGCTTGTCTCAGCATAACAGCATGGTGGTTCCTGCTGTTCCTTACATTTAATTACTACATTTTCTATTGCAGTCCATGAGGGAGTCCGAGTGAGGCAGCGTGACTGTGGTACAAATGATGTTGGACAAACTGTATGAGAATGTGGAGTGCTGGAAATGATTTAACTCAATTACAATCCGGAATTTGTCTCTTAAAAAATACCAGTCATTCTGTGTGCCGTTCCCCACTTTATAAAGCTCAAATGTATCCATTCATATAACACTTCATATAATTTTAAAATTGAGTGAAAAAAAAAACAAAAAACTTGAAATTCCTGTCAAATATACCCCTGATATTTATGTAGGTGACAGGTTTTCATCTCAGGGGTCTCACGTATTACCTGGCTGTAATGTGCATAATAAAATGTAACCCAATATTTGAAAAATGCTCTCTGACCCACAACATGTGATTAGCTTCTGCCGTTTCCTCTTCCAGCATGACTGTCACACAGCAACAAGTCTACGACCACAGGCCTTTAACACAACATTACAGCTAATATACAACTATAATACCAGTCAGGGTGAATCCCACTGTACAGGGATGCTCATGTGTCTGACAGTTTCTTTAGGTGGTCATAGAATAACTCTAAGGCTGTGATCAGGTTGCTTGTGCTTGTTGTTTCCACAGCAGATGAGTATATGTTTCTTATCAGGCCTATAAAAGTGATCTGAATAACTTATATACTGCAGTTATATTTACTAATAAGATAACAGCAAATTTAAAATGTTAGTTGACACCTGAATGATAAACTTGGTTGTATTACCATTTAGCGATATTTCTGTTTATACGTTGCATTGAGTATTTTAATTTTGGAAGTATTTTGCATTGAGGTATTTAAAACTTTATGTATGCATCAATACGCTGATGGCGTATCACAAAGAAACCACTGTGCATCTGAGCGTTACTAAATTCAGTGCTGCATATTAGTACATTTGGGTTCCACTGTGTTTGCCATTCATGGGAAGCATCTCATCCCCTGACATTTTGTTGACATCGTGTGTTGACATCGCTTGGTCTTGTTGCCATGACACTGACAGCATCATTAGTGGCACATTCAAACAAATTAGGAAGGAAGTTATCATTTACATAGACATGAAATGTCAGGATACTCGTTACTAACGCCGTGTAAAACCTGAAAGGCTATTAGTCATAGTGGCAATAAAAAATGAAATGTACCTCTATGAAATGTACCATAGGTTTGTCATAATATAAATATGAAAGTAAGTGCTAGAACTGTTTTGTTTTGTGAAACATAAGTTTTTGACTTTACAACGTGTTTCACAATATTCCTGTAATTTCTCAGCCTATTTAAAAGCTAATTAAAAAGTAACCGCAGAGTTTAAGACAGAAATAAATTATAAAGATTATATCTGTTTAAAACTTGAATGCTTATGTTCCAATAGTTAATTCATATAAATTTTTACCTTAATGTGCAATATATTTTGAACACAAAGTATTAAAAAACCATTAATATTTGACAACTGAAATGTTTCGGCATATAAAATTTTTATTACTGCCAGTGTCCCTAAAACCTGTCAATCTGATTTACACAATTAGCTAATATTTTCTATGCTTTAATACTCCTCGTCAATTTAACACATGACACTTTGAACAAAGTATCAGCTTGCTCAATAGCACCAACCCAATTCACGCTTAGCGATTAAATATATGTTAATATTAAAAAAATGATTAGCTGGCGCTGACAGATATATCTTTCACGACGTGTTCACTAAAACCATCTGTTCATAACTGCTTATATTGCTGCCCAAACACAATGCTGCTCTTTGTCCTCACTGTATGATTCAGTATTTACTCGGAGGTGTTGACTTTGAACCTGCCCTAAGAGCCTCTTGCAGTTATTCACCAATGCACAGTTGACTGATTATCTTACTGCTGTCTTCCAAAAGAATGAGAACGTGTACTGAGACTTGCAGATGCTTCAGATTGGTATTACATGAAAGTTAGTGGTGTGTGCCAATAAAATGGCATCATAAATGCACCACAGTTTCACAATTGCAGAGGAGCTGAGCAAGATTTTTCCAAGGAATAGCAAGACATGCAGCAAAGGTACAGTTACTGAGTTTTTGTTTATTACTTTACCATTTTTAAGTGTAGTATATGCAATAACGATATGCCATTTGGGCATTGTGTTGCAGGCTGTCTTTACTTGCTGTCAGTGTTTGCATGGAAAGACTACTGTAAGACTGGGACAGATTTTGATGGGTTTAATCTTACAGATGTGTTTCATGTTACGCCGCTTGTTCTTGAAATGTTGTTCTTGTACTGTAAGTTGCTTTGATAGGAAATTAACAGATTAATCAATGAAAAGACAAATTAATGAATATGGGATGAGTTAATAAGATAATGAAGTTTAAAGAAACGTTTGACAATATTACTACAATGCTTTAATTTTATTGTTTATCTGTGAATAAAAATCATATTGACTATACTATATTGAACGTGTCTATAATGTCTTTGGTCAGAAACGGATTTAAAAAAGTTTAGACTGTGTATGGACCATAGTCAAAAACTGATTAATCCTCTGGAGTTGATTGGACCGATCTGCTGTTGAATGTGGTTGCATCAGCCAATTAATATGAGCCAGATTATTCTAGTCCATGGTGACTTATACACATTCTTTCTATTAAACATATGAAGGAAAGCATATACTTGACATACAGTAATGAAATTCAGAGGCAACCTCCGAATATGACAGATCAGAATTTACCCACTTTTTCTGTTATCTGTCTTGACATCTGATTTCCATTTCTTTCCTGCCTTATCGGTGCGAGTTCAATTCTTGTGTCTCAATCTGCTTGACACTGATGTAGTGCTCATGTGCTTTTTGTTTGTGATTTATATCTGCTGGCTTGATACCTGCTGTAAATTCGTTTGTTTAGCTGTCTGTAGTAATACTGTGAAAACTGGGTTTTGTGTCAATGTTTTGAATTGAGAGCTGCCGATTAAAGGATGTGCTTCAGCCAACAATTTGAGTGTCTGCACTATTGCTTTTGCTGTCTGCAGATTTTGTAGGCATGTCTTTGAGCTGTACAGTCTGACTTATTGCTATAAGCTATATATATATATATATATATATATATATATATAAGATTTATCTTATGTTATCCTTATCTTATGTTTTATAAGTACTGTTATATTTATGTTATATTTATCTGGGTAGTAATTTATTATATTATTAATTTTATATATTATTATATATAATTTATAAAAATATATTATAGTATATTTTTTCAGAAAAATACAATTCTATTATAGAATGTAAGCAAATGAGCACAATAAAAAGTAAGAAGAATTCCTTATTCTCTAAGACGTTGATATCTTGCTGGATAGCTAGATGTGCATCGCTTTGGTTCCCAAATCTCTCCTCAGGGTCACCGCAGCCATTTCATGCATTCAATAAATTTCACCACCAGCTTACTTAATTAACTTAATTAATTAAAGAACTTGATTCAAACATGGTATGCTAGTGGCTGAGTCAACAAACACATGGGTGCATGTTTTGAAACATTACTAAAAATACTGAGGTTAATTTCATGCAATAATTGTACAATATAACACAACAACTGTAACCAAAACACTAGTAGGAGGCTTCATATCAGTACAAATGTACGTGTAGTGAAACAGCAGGAGGTCGCAAATAGATCTGGTTTTAGCGACAGTCAAATGTGATGGCAAACGCCTTCTGTGACACACACACACGCACGTCGGGTAAACATATACTTATGGGTACCGCTCTTTCATTTCTATGGGAGAAATGCTAACGCTAACTATGACAACCTTAACGCCTACCCAGCTCTAACAAAGATTTCTTGCGTTTTTAGTTTCTTCATTGCAGTCACGGATTTTTATAAAATAGAGTTTTCCCTTATGGGGACCAGGAAATTGGTCCCCATAAGGGAAAAAAATGGATATTTATCACGTTGTGGGGACATTGCGTCCGCATAAGGTACAGTAAGGTATACCCGCTGACACACACGGACACAGCTAGAAAAAGAGAACGTGAAGTTGCCCGGTGTATCCTGCTACTGCTTGAGTCACATGTGCCTTTTTTAAGAAAGGCTGCCTTTGTTGACCTAAAGCTAAGCACCCTATTCTGAGTGCGCAAATAGTCCAGCAGCTGCTGTCTCAATATGTCTGCCATTAGGAGAGAATTTCACTTTTCCAGATCTGTCCGGCATTCTGAAGGGATTAACTTCTTTTTGACATGTTTTTGCCGAAATATGTAGCATCTCATAGTTAGGCCAACCCGTGTAATTCCTTCAATATAAGATAAGGTAATGGATATATTTAACGTCAAGAAATTTTTTACATGCTTTTGAAAGACTGCATTTTCCTTTACAATAGGTCAATATAGAGCAGCATCATGTTGTGTTATTTTGCTTGAGGCAAGAATAGTAAATTCAATATTTACTGTAAAATAATTTGATAGTTGACATTACATGATAAATGACATGACAGATTGGAAATTTGTAAGTATTCATCAGTAAAACAAATTCTTACAAATATGTTATTACCAAGGTGATCTGTAATAAGAACCTTGATTCTGTGTAATGATGTCCATTTATGGTATGGAAAGCTTAAGAAAGAACAGTAAGCGTCTATATTATACATTATTTAATCCCCTATCAGAAACTACAAAATAAAAGGCATTTTTTAAATTAGAAATATCATCTGCAGTGAACTAGGTATAGTTTTATTGACACAATATGACATATACAACCCTAAAATAAGTGCAGATACGCCCTCCCCCGCCCCCCTTCTTCCCTCTGTCTTACCTTTATTCTGTGGGTGTCGTCTATGTTAGGTTAGGTTAACTAGTGTCTATAAATTGCCCATTGTGTGTGCCATGCAATGACCCGATGTCCTGCCCAGCATGTACCCCTGCCATGTGCCCTGATGGTGCTTCAGGCTCCCTTGTGACCCTGTGCTAAATAACTGCTTGGAAGAGGGTATACTGTAAATATGCACATAATTTGTAGACAATTATTTTAAAATATTTAACCCTAATGCTCTTATTATAAATGTATTCAACATCAAACTTTTTTAATTTTTTTTTTTTTTTTTTACAAAAACACTTCTACATAATTTTCATATTTTAAAACTTGATGTTATGACACCTTGAAAAAGCTATTACAAGTTTCTGTATACAAACTGTCCCACACATAATTAATATGCATGGAAAAATGGAAAATGTGGTATTGCATAAATATTAAAATCCTTTGTTGCTGCAAACCTAAATTAATTATGAATCAGAATTATGTCTTGACAATAAACAAAAACTTCCGGTCTGAAGTTTCTTGATCTGGAGTATTCAGAATAAGTCAGGGATTAAACTGAAGAGTAGAGATGTTGGCAGCACATTCAGTACATCTGAATCTGAGAGTGCTTCTCTGTTTTGTAATCATGAAATAAAATAAAAGAAAAACATTCAAAATTGAAAGTGGGAGTACATCATGTCAATGCAATAGCTAGTCAAAGACAAACCCAGGTTTGAAACCAGGGCCAAGTCTGAAAGAGTTATGCTACTCAATGGCTGGCGTGCAAGAAATGATAAAATAAAGAAATATCTAAAAATGCTAATTGGTCATTAGCATCCTCACCGTTCCACATGATTGAAAAGTTCAACAAGGATAATACTGGGGAGAAAATATTGCACTACTCATTTAACAACGTAATGGGAAGTATGCTGCTTGCAGCCTTAGCTTATAAGGAGTAAATAGACAATAAATGGTTCTGGATAGAACCACAAGTCAGGAGGATAATGAATAGGCAAATAGAATACCAGCACTGTATTCATCTCTGTGGCTGAATTGGATACTTAATGCATGTCCCATCTCACTCCCTATGAGAGATACAGACTCACATGGATTTCCCAATGGTTTTTCATTACATCTGAGCAGCAGCATGTGAAATAATAAAATTCTCATTTGTCTAATACACCATTAGAGAACAATTATATTTGCTTGGTTAATGGCGGTAAGTCAAACTCTAAAGTTTTGGCAGTAAGTCAAGAACTATAGTAAATATCTGTGGAAAAAAAGTGACAGAAACATAGTTGAAAAATTGAAATCATAAGGAAAATTTTACAGAACACGAATCATTTATGAAACGTAATTCCTGGTAATGAATAGTTACGCATGGTAAATGGGTGAACTATATCAAGGGTTATCAGCTGAAGTGTTTCAAATTGCAAAAGCATTTGAAATATCTTGCTGAATGCTCCTTACAAAGCATTAGCACTGAACATATGTCTCATCCATGCCATACTTATATCCTTCAGGTTCTTGCAGGTTGTTACAATCAACAGAATAATGCAGTAAGTGAACTGTATATTTTAAACAACTTTAATATATAGAGCGAAATAATACTTTTCAGTGTTTGCAGTATTAAATTCAACATTTAATTTAAGCTTCTTGATATGACTGAAAGCAATATGATACTAAAAGTCCAGGCAACCCATTCCACCACATAAGCTTGCATACATAACTGGTTTTGACTGTGCTGTTTATTCATTTAACAACAGCAGTAATGTCCTTTGATATGCAATTATGTCCTTTACCTTCTGTGATGTCATTAGTGGTACAATATCATGCAAAATTAGGCATGTAATCTTCTGCTAAATGAGAGAGGTAAGTTGAGGCCATGTAGTTAATGAACACAGTGATTCTAATGAGACACAATGGACACAGTAATGAATTTATGTGATGGCACTTTTCTTTGCTAAATACAAGCTGAAGGGCACCATTACAAACTTTATATTATATTGTAATAAGACATCATAGAAGGAACTGAATGGGATGAAACAGGCAAACTTACCGTAGTCCTCTTCCTATGTTGAGTATCATTCGTACCCAACATCCATTTCCCCATTCTCCATTCATATACATATCTGATATTTATTTTATTCTTTTACAGCTATACTGTCAGGTAAATATATGGGTGGACATATAAAAAAATATTAGATGCTTTTATTGAGTTTTAAACTATACAAGAATTCACATATATTGCACAATTATTAATTTAGAAAGAGATTGTATCTTGTTTACCAAAATAATAAGTGCTGACCTCGCCCCTCCAGCCCACCGTACTGCTTAAAAATCGGATTAGGAAGGAAATTAGAAATATAAAATTTAAGAAGTTAGTGTAAAAAGATGTTAAAATATAAAAGAAGAGATGGTGGCAGCTTCACTAAAAAGGTAGAAAATAGTTTTTTATATAATAAGGATAAATCATGTATTAGAAGGCAGTTAGAAATAGCAGATGCTGTTCAGCAATCTGCCTCAACCATCAAGGTCAATCCCTAATGAGAAGCTACCGCCATAGCAACCGTGTTATCGTGGCTTTGTGCCTCTGTGTGTCAGACACCAGACAATTTATTTTAATGAGTGACATTAATACCGTAACACATGATGTCGGAGGAGTAGGAAAGTTGATGAGAAAAAAAAATATAGAAGAAGCAGAAGGTAAGGAGATTTTGGATTCACTCCATTCAGAGTTTCATGGTGTGTGCATCAGGGAGGGAGCAGAGCAGAGAATGTCTAGGGTTAGGATTGTAAAGGTTGATCCATCTTTCTTTGAGTACGAGATGCAGAAAGCAGTGGAGTGCAGAACAGGCTGATATGAAGTCTGCCTTCTTGACAGCTGGTTGGCGGCTCCAGAGCCCGTTTTGATGAAGCAAGAAGAGAGGGTAGAGGATTGGGATTTGGATGGATCACTTTACCATTACAGTAGAAACAAGGGGGTTCGATCAACACCAGTGACTCTACTGCCTTCTGGAATAGGAATAACAGATTAGAACAGCGGCCCTATGGATGATGGGGAAAAAAACACGTCAAGCGCAGCTGTACGGCTAATTAGGCTGCTGAAGTTTTGTAGTTTGCTTTGTCGGGACAATCTCAGAATATTTCTTCTATGTGCTTGATCAGCCTTCCCTCTCTTGGGGTGGATAGGTGACAAGGTTGCTACTACAGATTTGAGCAACAGATGTACAGTATTACTAGCAATTTTTTTTTTCACTGCTGAGCAAAAAAGACCAAACACATTGCTGTTGATGTGCCTTAATTCTGAATTGCACAGCTGAGATACCATATAAAACCGAATACTATATAAATCAGGCATCTCGCTGGTAAAACATTGCCCAAAATGTTGTCTCCTCTTATCCAACCACCGGTTGGCCCCCAAACGAGGGCCTTAACCCCGAGGTGCTCTGGAGGATCTGCACAAATGACCTGACATATGGTCACTGTAGTGTCATACTAATATAAAATAATCCCGAATTGTTATGATTTAAATTCTGTTGAATTAACAGGTATACCTAACGCATTTTTAACGCGTTAAATTCTATCCTGACATGATATAAATCAGTAACACATAAAATGTGCAACATGATAATCCCATAAAGTAGTTGGATTGAAAGGCATTTTTGCATGCTCTAGCTTAGAGTTCAAAGCAAAACATGGTTTATTTATACTCCTTATTTACCATACGTGATGATGACCTTGAAACCCTTTGCCTAAAACTAATTGCTGAAATTTTGCAAGGGATCTATGTTGTCCCAGTCTAAGTGCTGTCAGCTAATTATCATTCCACTACCACTGCCACTTTGGAATATAAATATTAAATAACAAATGAGCTGCCCGAAAATTTGGGACCAATTAGGAAGGCTTGACGTGTGCTAGGCTTGTGATCTGAAGACTGTTCCTCCATCGTTCATCTTCTGTCACCTCCTTTAACGGAATTTCGCCATGCAAAGTAGGAGCCGTGTGATTCCTTTTTTTCAGAGGGACAGTGGAGGCAGAGTGCCAGGATCACAGCTTGAGTGTGAGTACACAGATAACCGAGCGTCTCTCCCCCAGGTCTTTTCAGCCATCCTCTCAGACGACTTCTGTGAGTGGGCAGAGCACCAAAGTCTCCCGGAGAATGTTCCTGTGGGCGGGGAGCAAAGGAGCCCAGGGACCAAGCCAAGGAAGAAGGTAGAGAGCAACTTTAAGATAAAATAAGCCCAATTTAATTACCGAAAAAGTGCCGTCCTGTAGATTTGAATGTTATCGACGGACTAGGTTGATACACTGTAATAATGTTTCATTATTTTTTCCAATTCAGATTGACAAATGTATATATGCATTATATCTAAAGTATTGCATGCAAATGTAAAAATACTGTTTATAAGTACAGCAAACACGCACACAACACAAATGAATTGCAGAACCCAAAGAGATAAACTGTGAAATTTAGTCATATAAAATTAGTGTCACTTAAAACCTTTACCTTTATGATTTCACAAAGCTAAAAAAAAAAAACGATTATGTGTTTCATGCATCAGGACAATTTACCAGAAAATTTGGGAGTACGACACTCTGGACAAGAAGAAAACAGTGACTGCTCTTAAGGCTGGAGAGGACAGGGCTATTCTCTTAGGCCTCGTCATGATCCTCTGCTCCATTATGATCTATTTCATTCTGGGCATTACAATAGTGCGCTCCTATTCAGACAGGTACAGTGACTGATACTGTATCATTGTGTGCATGTGTGTGTCTACTGATCCAGTTCTTCCTCTTGGCAATGTGCTGCCTGCAAAATATATTAGCAGAAATCCACCAAACACACCCTATTTTTTCCCCTCGATTATGTTCAGTGTGTGGACAGAGGAATCCAGCTGCAGTGTGATCAATTCTACTATGATAGGAGAGATCAACTGTACTTACAGCTGTGGCTCTGACTGCCGGAAAGCGTCTAAGTATCCCTGCCTGCAAGTGTTTGTCAGTCTGAATACATCTGGGAAGACTGTGCGTCTGTTGCTCAACGAGGAGATGCACAATATGAACCCAGATGTAAGTCCGGAGAAGTATGCAATACTTTTTCATATTCAAGGTGCAAAAGGCATTATGAACCAGACATTTGTACAGTACTTATCGAGTACTGTATGATTCATGATCAGTATCACTACTTTTAATTCAATTGTTTTAAGTACACAGATGGAAAACTCATACTCAAATCCTTCAACTATTTCAATATTCACAATGATGTAAAATGAAGACCTTGCAACTCTGTATTGAATAATCCATTAGAAGATGGGTGGGTGTATGAAAAAGACTGACAAATATTTTTGAATACTAGTTTTGTCAAAACTAGTATTCAAAAAGTTGCCTGTTATTATTTGCACCAAAATTGCCTGTGTTCATAGGAAATTGCCAATTGATTATGAGAAACGTTATAGTAATACAAACTATATAAGCTGTATACTGTATGTACACATGAAAAAATAAATCAATTACAGATCAGTCATCATTTTGAATTATTGTCAACATGAAACCTCAAATATATTTTTCTGTTACAGTGTTTCTATGTGCCAAAATGTCAAAAGGATCTTGTGACAATGCATACAGTAATTATAAACATTATTGGGCACCTACGAATGCATCCTCAATTCCGCTGCTATTACGACCCAGCCGAACGTCAGGACAGCGTTCTACTAACGCAACTGTACAGCCGTACTGCAGTTTTGCAGTCCCTCTTTTGGCCGACGGTTATTTTCTTTGGAGGTACCATCATCATTGCATTGGTCAAGCTTACGCAATATCTGTCCATACTCTGTGAAAAGATCAGCAAAATTAAAGGCTGAAATGGATACAAAAGTTGGATCAGAAGCTGTAGAAGATGAGCTGTAAACTTTGAAAACTTTTTGGCTGGTTATTTTGAATAGCTGAATAAATACATTTTTATTTAAATGCTTATTTTTATGCATTTTCTATGGCAATCAAAGATGAAGAAGAGCAGACCTGTTTTATATTTTAAAATCCTCTTTATGGTGTATATCCAGCAAAATCACATTGGTGCTGTATGAAGAACAAAAGCTATGTGACCTGTCCTTGTAAGTGACAGTAATTTATTTATGTTTGGCACACAGATTTGTTCAAGGAGGAACGATAAGAACTTCAAAGCAAAGTATGTCAAACTTTTTTCCATGCAACCTGTAGTTAGGATAAGGATAAGAGTTATTTTCTATTTTGTACTTTAGAAAGACCTTCGGAATTACCTCAAGGACTGGAAATGATTAATTCCAGGCATATATTATGGTTTAACATAAACTGCAATGATGCATTTAAGTTGATCTAAAATATTGAGATACAGTGTTATAACACAATGTAATCAAATGCATTTTGGGTACATTTGCAGTTACAGTATATAATGTGAGGAGCCTGAATTCCTGTGCGTTCCTTCGAAACACCCTACTTTAATTGTGATATTCTTTTGTGTAATTCACAGATATGCTATCTATGTTTTTGGCAAATAGAAATTCAAGATTTTCAATGTTAATTTCTTACATACGTTTGATTTCAACATCACACATCTCCTCCTCATGAATAAACAATTGACCACAGCAGTTATTGTAATGTACATGTAGTTTTGGTTGTGCTTTAGGACCTAATTATTTTACTTCAACACAGGGTTTGATTCCATCTTTTGATACGAATAATTGTTTGATTGCTTATTAATTAATTTATGGTTACATGTTGGCAGATAAAAAAAAAGGTCAAAGTTACAGTTGGTGCTTAAATTCAAGTTATCGCTATAATTGTAAAGATAACTAACTACTATTGCTATAATCAATATAAAATTTAAGCCAATATATTTTCCGAATTGTAGTCATTTGCGATGCTTCCATATGTTTTAACGCCAAATGACACTAATTAATTTGCAGTCAGTTATGGTAAAATCTGAAACCATGAACCAGTTCTTTGGTTGTCTATACCGTATTTCCACCACTGAGTTCTGCAGATGGGCACATGCTTTGATAATGGCTGCATTTTACCTTTTCTGGTTTTAAAAATAAAAAAAATTAACAAAGCATGAATGTAGAACAGGATACAGAAGTGAATGTGATTTTTAAATGGATGGTGATTTCCAAAGAATTTATGATTGATTACAGACATTGTATTAATGCATCTTGGCAAAATGATGTAATCAGTGTAAATATCCATTTTCATTCCAGTTTGTATGCTATGGTATTATACACAAACCACATTTTCACAACCTAAATTACAGTGAATAGCTTGTCTGTGAGCAAAGATTTATGTACTTTTATCTACTTTTATACTTTTGTGCAAGATATAATTTATATGAGGTGACTAATAAATATGTTTCTAAAAAAATGTTGGCAGTGTTTTTTATATGGTTCACAGCAAGCATATAATAATAAAATAAAATACATTAGTTTCAGTTTATTCTGTAATGCATTCTTCATTAAAAATAACAAATGAACAAGCAAATACCTTATCAGTTGTTTACAATAGGAAATCATTATACATTTCCGTTAAATTAAAATGACCTAATACAGAGCCTTTCCTAAAGTTGTGACCATGAATCATTTGCTAATTTACTGTAGAAACAAGCCTGAGTCATAACAATAGCTAAATGGACAGAGATGAAAAGTTCAGGTTCAGAAAGTAAAAATCTAGACCAAGATTTTGTTTCAACCAACCAGTTGAGTATAGAGTATAGAGTAGATTTGGTTGAAACAAAATCTTGGTCTGGATTTTTACTTTCTGAACCTGAACTTTCCACCTCTATACAGGAAATGGCAGACTGGCTTAATTAAGACCACTGAAAATGAAAGCTCATTTAAACAAAGCCAGATGATAAAGATCTACAACTAATTACCCTTAGGTGGTTGGGGGTTAAGGTCAGCCCTCTGGTAGGTCAGTCAATAATATTGCTTTTGAAGGTTAATGAACGAGTGGGAGGAAAATTGTGGCAAAAAGATAGACGGTAGACAGATTGTCGCCCTGCATATAACATTCAGAAAAAATGGAACCTGATCATGGAATGTCATTTTAAATAAATCACATCACATATGGCCTTGTCTTTTTACATTCACAAAGTATGTCTGATTTTATTATTCCATAAATGGATTTTGAGCATAAACCTCTGGAATGGTCTACAAGTTCATTAACAAAAAACGCAGGTGTATACAGAGATAGAGATGTGTCACGGCCGGCCCTGGGGATTCTGGCACCTTAGGTGAGATTAAACTGAGGAAAATTATACTGTGATAATTATCGTAATCGTTTTATCACCTAGCCTGACCTGTGTCTCTAATTGAGATTTATTCAAACTTTTCCAGCAACTCAATTTGTTGTTATATAATTTGCACAATTATGCCACTGCCTGTTTTTGGGCCTCTGAAATGTTCTAACCATTTGAACAGCTTCCTCTAGCTTAGGTTAAACATAGAAGTCAGGTTTTCCTTTCCCAAATAAGAATTCACATTTGTAGGCTACCATAGCACACAATTGAATTCTGACTTGCACAGTCAACAACACTTTTGTTTCTGGTCAAACCTAAATGTTAGCCCACGATTATTCTAAATGGTTGGTATTGTTTTTCTTAACCAACCATCAGCATCTCATGCAAACATTTTGCGCTGTCCATGGTCTCTAACCATGAAAAACAATAGGATATTTTATTATCTAGCAAAAAAAATAAATTCTTGTAGATACGTTGGCAATTTTAGATCTATGTAGAGGGGCTTCAGCCCCAATATTCTTTGTCAGCCTCCTTGAAAATGTATAGAAAGCTCTGGAAAAAAACAAGGAGATGACAGCAAAATTTTCAGTTTCACTAAATTTCTCAGTTTATGGATATGTGCCTGTGTAAAACATACATTTTTCTTGCAAACTCAAGCCTGGCTCTTCACTGCTTCTCATTGGTGAAGGGCTTCTTCCTTGCTTCATAGGTCTTCAGTCCTGCTTCTAACAGCCTGTTATGAACTGTCCTAGCAGTGCACTTCACACCACTTAATGTTTCCCATTCTTTTTGAAGGTCAATTGGGGTCATCCTATGATTTATGAGACACTGCCAGATAACTTGATGTTCATCTCTGGCATTTGAAGGTTGCTTCTGCCCTCTAGCTGGCCGGTTTTTGATCATTGCCAGTGTCTCCTGCTTCACGTTTTTCCTCTATACTGCTGTCTTAAAAGCTTTGAGCCTGGAAGCAGCCTGACTTGCAGTGCAGCCTTCTGCCAGCAGAACCAGGATTAAACCAGGATTTGAAAATGTAGATTTAAAAAAAATATAGAGTGGTGTCTTAATTTTTTTCCTGAGCTGTATTTATATTTACAAAGACTTTCTGAGGTTGCTGAGCCCCCTAGGGGTCAAATCAAAGAATTGCCCCACATAAAGTATTTCGATGTATGCAGCCCTGTCAGACAGAAAATAAGACAAGTTTTTTGGCCATTAAATAGTGCCCCAGTTTTCAGTAAACTGCATACCGTAAACCTTAACACATTACGCTGGATGATTCATTTAATACTTTCCTCCCCAAAATTTTGCACGTTGAAAGGGAACTCCTAAGAATGCGTAGTCGATATGTCTAGTTGCAAAATTAATTGTGTCTCTGCCTTTCCACTACTAACTTTTCACTCTGTGTCTTTAGTAAATCCGGACAGTACTATTTTAATGTCAAAAGATGGTTTGCCCTGGTCCAAGCCTTTAGCATGCTTTGCCGCATCAGTACCTGTAAATGGGTGTCATATCAGATGCCCTTGGACAGGGAACTGACTGGCCGAAACTAAAAATACTTTCTAGGGTACAATCAAGCACATGATAGAAGATATCACACACACTCTCTCTCTCTCACAACACACACACACGCCATCTTTTTGGGGAATGCTCATTCATTTCTATGGGAAAACTGCTTGACAACCTTAACCCCCACCCAGCCTTAACCATAAGCATAAGCAACCAAACTAAATACAAGAGTTTTTGCATTTTTAATTTTTTCATTGAAGTCACGTATTTTACTTCCCAAGGTAAAAAAATTATTGTGGGGATATTTGGTCCCCACAAGGTAAGGTACAGTATACCTGGACACACACACACATACCCACCCATGTACCCACAATCTTTCTGACCTGTTTATTGTCAGCCTTCCCAGCCTAGGCAGAGAATCAACCTTGGACCCTCAGAGGTTTTGCTTTCACCTACTGTATATCAAATTATGCAGTTGTGTTTCCTGTCCTCCTCTCCTCCCTTGTCTTCTGGCTTTTATTAGCTATTAATTTACACAGCTGTCACCCTAAACTGTGACATGCTTGAAAATGACATTCTTTGACTCATTGTTAGGTAACCATGTTAGGAAAGGCACCGTATAAAAATAGATTGGAATTTCGTTATCGTTCTACATTCGTACATTAAACTACCTCGTAACACTTTACTTAATACCATGTTTTTAGTAATTTATAAACACATTCATAGCAGATAATAAAGCATTCATAAAGCATAGATACCTTTATAATAGATACCTTTATAATGCATTATAATGGTCAATATAAGCATTAAGGATGCTTTGTACTGCATTCTAAAGGTATCTATAATGCATAATAGATGAAAGATCATAATGCATAATAAACATGCCTATGTGTTATGTCTTTTTATAAATACTTACAGCCATGTTTATAATACTTTATGAATGCATTATGAATGTGTTTATAAATCACTAAAAACATGGTCTTAAATAAAATGTTACCAATAACTCTTCATTTGTCAGAAATGGATCAGGCTACTTGTCCAGCATAGTGTGGAATTTTAAACTCCGTAATTTCAGGTCCTTTTCAAAAACAAGAAATGCTAAGGAATTCAGTACCTGTTGTGACAGAATGCATTTTCTATGGAAATCAAAGATGAAGTACAACAGACCTGTGCTATATAGAGGATCGACACTAACACTAGCCTGTGACACTGAAATCAGACAAAAGGAGGAGGTGTCAGCAGGGCTGGTCAATGCCCTGGGGGCACCATCGGCAGACTTAATCGCTAGTATAGCCTGTTGGTAGGGCTGGTCAATGCTCTGGAGGCACCATTGGCAGGCTTCATCGCCAACGCAGCCTGTCGGCAGGGCTGGCTGACGCCCTGGGGCAGCATCGGCAGGCTTCATCGCCAGCGCAGCCTGTCGGCAGGGCTGGCTGACGCCCTGGGGGCAGCATCGGCAGGCTTCATCGCCAGCGCAGCCTGTCGCTAGGGCTGGTCGATGCCCTGGGGGCACCATCGGCAGGCTTCATCACCAGCGCAGCCTGTCGGCAGGGCTGGTCCACGCCCTAGGGGCACCATTGGCAGGCTTCATCGCCAGCGCAGCCTGTCGCTAGGGCTGGTTCATGCCCTGGGGGTACCATCGGCAGGCTTCATCACCAGTGTAGCCGTTCTGTCCACATTCACCAAGGGCGTGAGTACTTGTAGGGAATTTCATTTTGCCACAGACAGTGTGTGCTACAGGAAGTGAAATCGTGGCTCAGTCAGCACTGAAATCAGACAAAAGGGGGAGGTGCCCCCAGGGCTGGTCGATGCCCTGGGGACACCATCAGCAGGCTTCATTGCCATTATAGCCTCTCAACAGGGCTGGTCAATGCCCTGGGGGCACCATTGGTAGATTTAATCGCCAGTGCAGCCTATCTGCAGGGCTGGTCAATGCCCTGGGGGCACCATCGGCAGGCTTCATCGCCAGTGTAGTCGTTCTGTGCCACAGTCACCGAGGGCGTGAGTACTTGTAGGGAGACGAACAAGCCAATTTCACTGTCGCGGACAGTGTGTGATACAGGAAGTGAAATCGTGGCTCAGTAAGCACCCCTGAGAAGCTGGCACCCTAGGCGGCTGCCTATGTTGCCTATAAGAGCAACCGACCCTGGGTGTCAGGTGCAGGACTGTGGTAATGGACGACAAGATTGTCTGCAGAACATATTTAAACTACTTCAAAATTCATTGGTGAATCATATGGTATAGAACAAATGGCAGTTTAGTCTAATGGAAACCAACTACACAAAATTAATAGAATTGGGAAAAAAAACCCTAATTGAAAATGCATACTAACTGACATTTTTATTAAAACTGGATTTTCTTTGGTTAACATCTGCACTTTACAGTGTGAGTAGCATCATGTTCTTCCTGTGTTTGCATGTTGTTTCCACTGGGAAGGTTGTTTCCACTCCAAGGTTTCCTGCAGCCCCCAAACACACCATTTGGTTAGATTGGTGTTAGTGTTATATAATGATGATCTGCATATTTGCCCTGTGAGGTTTTAGGACATGCTCCATAATTGCTGGAAGTTTCAGGTCCCCTGCATCACTGCATAAAATGTTTACATAATGACAAATGCTAGAAATCAATATATTTCTTTTTGAAGAAATGTGGCACCCTCTAGTGTCCAAATTAATAATCGACATTCAAATACATTTGAGTACATAGTAGGACTGCCAATAAATAAATACAATTTGTAGTATGATACATTTCACCCCATACAGTAGCTCTGCTTGAAGGGATATCCATTTGCATTTTTAATATGCAGTTCACCCACCATGTTTCCAGTTCTGAATTAGATGCATAATATTTCCATAAAACTTTCTGAAAAATAATTTCCCATTGTGTTTCCCCACAAGGGATTAAAGACAGATTACCTAATCTCTGCTTCTACTGCAAGATTACAAAAATGTATGAGTTTCAATTAAAAACACACACACAATAAAATGGCTCAGATTTCACAAGCAACTATGCTATTCTAGATAAGACAAATATTTTCTTTGGCAATTTCAGAAAAGGATATTTATGATTGCTTTGTTGTTTATTTTCTCGTTCAATTCACAAAATAAATAAATAAAAACAAATGATTAACTAATTATATTTGCCCTCCTCTTTTATTATTCTGTTTTAGTTTGCCATAATTGTGCACAGATTTACGTTCAAAAAATGTTGCGACGAGTAGCACAATTTACCTGAGATCCCACAATCACAAAATCTGTCCAGAATACTGAACCACACATTTCAATTTAAGGGTTAATCCATCCAAAGAATATAATCTCACACAGGGACATGAAAAAGAACACCAGATGTTAAATATATAATTAATTCTTGACAAATATTCACAAATTATGTTTTATTGAATTTTTTTAAAATCCAGTTTTAAGACACCTCAGTTTAACATAACAATACAACATAAACATTGACAAAAAATCCAATGACACTGGGATAATGAAATTTTAAAGGACTGTCAACAAAAACCAATTCAATTCTATTCTTCTAGGCCAGTGTTTCCCAACCCAGTCCTCAGGGACCCCAGACAGTCCATATTTTTTTCTCCTTCCCAGCTTCCAACCAATCAAGAACTCAGAATATCTGGCATGGGTTGGGAGCTGGGAGAAAACAAAAATATGAACTGTCTGGGGTCCCTGAGGACTGGGTTGGGAAACACTGTTCTAGGTAATGAATGCAAATTTGGGCAGCAGATGATCACCTATTTCCTTTTCCAACCTATTTCTAGAAACAGCTAGGAAAAAATGTTAGTGTTGATTCTCTGAGAAACTTATCTCATATATAAAATACTTAAAGTATGAAAAAAGTATCCTGCTTGCACTCATCACTGACATTGCAGTAAGCAAACTTACAGTGCAAGAAATGTTATTTTTAAATAATTTGCTGATTTCAACAAGTCATATTTTCATTTTACCAAAAAAGTCTCAAATGTTTCCTTCAGTCAAGGCTGAAGAAAACACATTAAGACCAGAATATCAACTTTATTATACGCCTGTTTGAACATACCTTTTATAAACACACAGGAAGTTTTATTTGTCAAATCATGGTGCTTAAATGTTTTATGACCCTACAATAATTTTAACGGAAAAATTAAATTAGATTAAATATTTGTTTTAAAAAATAAAATAGTTGAAGATTTGTGGATGAATGTTTTTATCATGCAAATGCAATGAATCAAATACTCAACACATTAACAAAAAACATATGTAGGTTTCACTTGATTAATTTTATTACGTGGGAGCAAATATTTATAATACAATGATCAAAATGTCAAAAAATGCTATCAGATATCATTTATAGGACAATTTAGATATCCTTGTGAATTACTTTACTTTCTGAAAATATGTACAGATGCTGTGGTCTATACATTCACCTTTTGCGACCAGAGTGCTCCACAACAATTTCAGGTTTCGGAGGACATAAGGGGTAGAATGACTAATGATTTTACACTGTTGACTTCTCATGAATGATCCACAACTTGACTACCAGACAAGGTTAAAAAACAGAATAATTTAACATCAGACTCCTAAGTAACATGCATTCCCCCAAATAAAACTGAAATCAAATTATAGGTATTTGAAGTGATCTTTCGAAAGATGTGATGTGTTGAAATTACTGGTAGTACAACACTGTGTAAAATTATTATAATAAAATCTGCTGTAATAATAGTGACTGGCTAAATCCAGCTGGCTAATTTTGGATGATGGAAATTATTCTTACAGCTAATTGAAGTTAGGATTGATTGCTGCAATAATTTAATGCTTATAATTCTTTTAAATAGATATTGACAACTGCAACAAAAATAAACACTGCATTTTTGTTAAAAATGTTTGAGTGAAAAATTTCATTGACATTTAGAAATAAAGTCGAATAATTATAACAACACTGTGCTTTTCCATCCACACTGGGACATTTCAGAGGGGACTTGCAGATCACTCCGGTCTTCAAACACTTGTTCCATCTGTCTATATCTGGGTTTTGAAATCGTAATTAGATCACAGTACTTAAGTTTTAAATAAAATAATTAAATTCTGCAATGGGCAATTTTGCAGAATGTTTATTCACATGCACAAATTAATCCTAAAAACATTTTATTTTTCATATGGTCTAAAGAGAACAGAACTGACTCTCAACTAATTTGTGAAAGCCCAATAGATTTTTTTACTTCCTGCGTACAAAAGACTTAAGTCTGTCCTTGAGGCAACTATGAAACTATTTGGCAGTTTTAGAAGGCACTATTTCTCTTTTTCTGCTTTTCTAAATTCATGAGGTGCTTCTTGCAAATTACTATGGGCTAGTTTTCAACATATTTAATATTTTATACCATAATTCATCTTCTCTACATGTACTGACAAAACTGTGTAAGAAAATACTTCAGTAATTCACTAGTGAAGTCAAATCTGAATCACTCTCGCAAAACGTTTTTATGATTTTTTTTTTTTTTTTTATGAACCACTTCATGACACGATGATGATTACGGAAACATGTTTTACACTGGACAGGGCAGCTGAAAAAAAATCCATACAAAAGGCTTCATCCAAGCAGAGACTGGCTCCCAAATATAGGAAGCACTTCTCAATGACTCCAGTACCAAAAAAAAAAAGAAAAAGAAAAATCTTGAATCCACAAACATGTTACACAGAAACAGAAATTTTACATGGAAAACGTCAATGGATTTTAACAGAGTATAATAGTTATGAAATCTTGGTAATACATAACATAGAAAATAAAGTGCCACAACTTCCCTGAAATTGTAACATTTTGTTTAAGGCTTTCTTATATCAATGCCCTGCTTTGTTAGAGTCAATACTATTTTACAGTGCTGACTCAAACTAATTTTAGAGAAAATCTTTCTAACAATAACCATAAACTATGCACAATCATCGTTATTTAGAAAAATATACATAAAATGTACGCCATAGTGCTTCATAATAAAAGGAATTTACTTTTCTTCCCTTCAGAAATAAATATGTGCTGCTTAAGGGCTACATACTAACCCAAAACCACCCAAAAGTGAAATCTACTGCCAAGAAATTCCCACCGTTAGAAAATGGGGTGCTAACTAACTTTACAGGGCTGGAGTCCGTCCGGCAGGTTGTAAAGACCATCCAGGTCAGCTAAGCCACTTCGATAAATGGATTAAACACTTTGGCTGAGAGAAAGGAGAAGCACACACTGCTGCCTTAAGGGCCAGTATGAGATACAGATGCTACAGAATGTTGCATCAGCAGAGAGAATGCCTTTAGTTCCCTTTAGTTTAGTGATCTTTCTGGAAGGACAGGACTCAGGACTCAGTAATGACAGTGTCCAGACTGGGAGATGTTCTGGTCTAGTGGTACCCAGAACGAACATGTGATTCAGTTCCCATTATACACGCTTTCATAACACATCTAGTATTAACGTTAATAATAATAATGATAATAACAATAATCATAATAAATAATAATAAACATACATACATAAATACATAATGCATAAAACAAGCATCTACTAAGTCCAGTGGCTTTTACAAAACAAGCAAGCTTTAAATAAAAGATTGCATTATATATTTATAATAATTTCTTTATCTATAAATGAATTTGTTGTTGTCCTGTTGTTGTCCCACTAAAAAATATATAATAATAGAAATGCAAATATATTACTACTATGGGCATATTACACATGTTGAAAACCATACGTGGTTCTAATACACAGTTAATAATGACCATGTTTAAATGTAAAATAATGAATAAATTATTTATACATGTTAATTTTTATATTGACATGATGTGCGTCTTACACCATAAGCTTTAAGAATGTCACGTTAACAGATACTTTTAGTGGGGGTTAGAGATGTAAAATTTTGAGCAGAAGATGGAATTCAGAGAAAGGCATGCATAGGTTTTGAACACATTTTAAAGTCCCAATAAAAATTTGTTATTAGCTTATCATTACAAGTCATAACAAGAAATATTAAAAGTAACACTACCTTGTTAACATAACACAATTCTAAATAGAAAACTTAAACAGAATTAGTGCACAAACAGTGAATACAGTGTTTTAAATATCGTCCTATGCCTTCCCTCAAATGTGTTTTTAGACATTTAATTGCTAAAAAGTTAATAATAGAGCCTGTTCACAGCCTGTTATTTATTTAAACAGTTATGTGTCTGTGGTTTATTTCACTTTGAACAATAACTTCTACAAATAACCTGGGTCTAGAAGACACAGTTTCCCATACAACAATCGTATGGTGTTTTAAATGTATAATGAACTGAATTATTACAATGTATTATTACAATGTTCTCAGCACATAAGCCTTCCCTTAACAGGAATTATAACTCTGGCCAGAAACATCAGTTTTGGTCTAATTACAAAAATGACTAGAGATAATTAGCACACACTCAAAGTCAGTCTGTACAAAAATTTTAAAAATACACTGAAAATAATTTGTACTAAGCCAATGAAAAATAATTGTCTTCACAATTTAAACACAAAGCATTATAGTGGTGAGTGTCAAGAGTGCAATTTTTCAGCAGCATTAACTGGTGACATAACGTGTTTTCTGGAAACCAACAACTAAAAAACTGACAGTATGGGGGGATCGCCAAGGTACATCAATCTGGAGATTGCAAGAATATATTTGCTTTTTCAAGCAATGCTTTTTAAAGCTTGGTCTTGGGCCATTTTTGCATATGCTGGTTTGGCTAAATGCTTATTAATTAGTTTTGATTGCTGCAGATTAAATGATTATTATGATTTATCCTGATTTTTCTCTTTATAGAGATGTTTTCTCTACAAAAGAAAGCTTAAAAACACATCTTGCTCTTAATGTAATTATACAGTACAAGATGCATTAATTATTAGATAGGTAAAGTACCTTGAACAATGAAATGAGTGGCTAATTTCAGAATAAAGCTCAATAAATTTCATACAATTGCACTCATATAACTTTCCTTAAAGGAACTTGCAAAGATAGTATCTTATAAAAAATCTTGATTGTAAATTAAGAGATCAGTCAAGCCAGCATATGTAGTGGTTCTTAAAGAATGTTTTGAGAACCGCAGGTTTAAATTGAAAGCAATTACTTGCTCTGATTGCAACAAAATACAAGGCAAGATCGCGAGATGGTCATATTTATGTTACCTAGTGGGAGAAGTATTTGTACAATCCTTTTCGATCAAAAATAAATATGGAAATAAATAGATCCAGCATTGTATATTTTCATACAAAGCAAATTAAATCGAAGACAAATGTGAGAGGATAATTTGATTAAGACTAAACTTGCCCTCGTATATCAAAATGGCCCTCATCTTACACTGGCTTCCTACACGACCTCCCTTCATAGTCTTGCCCAGAATGGGAAGCCTTCCCCTGTTCTCTAAGTGTACCCCAGATTCTCCATCTCACTGCGGTACCGCTGCTCTGACACCTTGCTCTTGTGCTGCTTGCTTTCCAGGTGCAGGCGGAAGTCGGCTTCCTCGCCGGCCCCGGAGTTGCACATGGAGCAGTAGAACTGGCCACTGGGCGTCACGCACATGGCCAGGTCCCGTGGAATCCTCTGGCGGGGGCGTGGGTGGTAATACGGACCTGGGGGACACGTGAGCAGGGGACCCTCGTTAAAAAGGAAGTTCCAGTTTCCTCACAGCCAAAATGAAAACTATACAAGTAAGAAATAAATGAAGCAGTGGTGCTGATGTGAGCAGGGTCAGGAAATATTTATAAATTTATTTATAAAACCTTGGGGTCCTCAGTTGTACCATGAAGCTGGGCTGGGCAGACAGGGTGGAATCAGATTCCAGAGGAGCAAAACAGTACATCACATGACAAATATCCAACATCCTGATGACTCTGTGTATTTTTCAAGGCAAAGTTACTGAAGTATTTATGTCGGCTACCCATCATGCCCTTTGCCTGTCTGTAACGTGATGGATTGATCACTCTAGTCTAAAGCTAAGAATTAAAGTATAAAATATCCATCCATCTGTCTTCCAAGGGGGCACAACCTGGAGCCGATCCTAGGTTGCACTGGGCACAAGACTGGAACACACCCTGGAAAGGATGCCAATCAAATTATAAAACACAGATTTTCATTATACACAGTTCCATACATTCTCTAAAGAAAAGGCCACAAAGCTGTGAACTTCCAGCTTTGCTTTCATTGTCTCACTTGTCAGCCTTCATATTCCACATACCCTAGCATGTGTCCGTGTCCTATCCTGCCACCTTATTAATATGCAAGAGAGAGAAAAAAAACTGTGTTGTCTGATGGCTAGTGTTATTTCAGACATGAAGTGATTTCAATGCCAGGTCACAACCAAAGCATGAAGTTTGTTATGAAAGTGTAAGTCGCGGCTGTCAAAGTTTGTCAGTGCAATAAACAATTAGCACAGAACCATCTATGCTATTTATATTCATGAACTCGGCTTCTCGCATTAAAGTTGCCACAAACCAGCCGAGAAAATAGCATCAGTAGATCTCGTTATTTACACCAGCAGCTGGCAGGTACAGATCTGGGAAGGTTATTTTTGTCTCAGGAATTCATAATTTTTACACCTATCTTATTGAATCTGTCATTTGAAAACAATTTCAGCAAATCAGCATGAGGTCATGTAAAGGCTGCTAGGTAGGCTTACGGAGTTATTTTAGCTCAGCTTTTAAATACCAAACGCTGTATGCATATAACGTTTTGTTTGTGTAACATCATTGGCATCTCGGTGCCCGTATAATTCCTTACCTTCAAGCACGGCAAACTACAACACAAATCTGTTCACAGTTTCATTGGACATATGTGCATGTATTCAATCCTGAATTCATCTGACATTTGAATTTAGGGCGACATGTCATACAATCACCAAAAGGACGACATTAAAATTTGAAAGTCATCATATTAACTATAGCAGGAATCCTCATCTAAATTGTATACACCACATAGAAAATTAGAATATATTATAAAAGTAATTAATGATTACACAATATCCTAATCAGTTACTACATGCATCCAACTATTTTCTAGTAAAGCATGGTTTATAAGATTCCTGTAGAACATTTCGTTACAATGGAGGTTACCTTCCAAATGTTCATAGAGAGAAGGAATCAAGGGAAAAAGAGACTGTTGACCATAAATGGCTGATTGTGTTAATAACACAATCAACAAGGTGTTACCGAAAGTTAAAGGTTAGTATGTACACATGAAAATTTAAAATGCATGCAAGCTCGGCACAGGGATCTGATAGACGCACGGTGCTGTTGTGTTGCAGTGATGCTTATATAAATAATACCTGAAGACTTTTTCTTCTCCTCCCAGAAAATCAAGTACAGACTTTAAATCATTATTTCATTGTCTGTTGATGGTGTAATCCCATCTAAGTTACTATATATAGCTAATCTAGTATACACATGTATACCTTTCAAAAGAGAATATTAGAAACGCTGAGGCAATACTTAATGTCACTAGCTAGATATTTTCACGTCACAGAATCAATCTGCGCATAGGTCAGGTCACACTAACAAAAGCCCAAATGGTATAAAAGCCCAGTGATTTAGTGCATTGTCAGTGTGACTAGGGCATTAATTTGACTGCAATGGAAGGATGCATTCAAACAAGGCTTAAGGAAAAAGACAGTGACTCAAACTGCTTATCAGCAACAGGAACACATGGTAACGTACCTGACACAATAGGAGGCACATTCCTGCGATTCCTGATCGCCTTGAACTCATTTCCTTCTTTCCTCTGCCACCTTTGGCTCAATTCTGACGAGTCACTGCAAAGAATATATAAATGATCAAATGGATGAACGCATGAATGATTGAATGAATGAATTATATGAATATTGCTGCAATTACTACTGTTATCCATGCCCATTTAAGTTTAGGGTATGACAATAGACTTGACTTTATTTCCTTGGTTAACTTATTAACTTTATTTGAATATGTGTCATAAATGTGTCATAAATTTGATGCAGTGGTAGCTGCATAGCTACTATGTCCTGTTTTAGCAACACTAAATGATTGTCTGTTTAACTCACCTATGGGAATAGCTCTGCAAGAGCCTCAATTAATCATCGTTTACAACTAGCTGTTAAAACTAGCTTCTGAGATAATAGAAGTTACCAAGCTGAAAAATGCACAAGAATGTATTATTAATAAATAAAATTACAAATTTTAAACTGTATTTCTGTAACATCAGTCATCAGTTGAGACACCAGTAATTGGTTATTTATTTGCAAGAAACTCAATGTCATTTGATGAAGTTCACAGACAGGGTAACTAGTGCTGGGTGGAATCTAAAAAAAAAAATATATATATATATACACAACATTTTAATTTAAAAATATCGGCTTGAACAATAATATTGAGTTGTCCATTCCCTCAACCCTCCAAAACACACACACACACACACACACACACACACACGCACACACGTTGGGCAAACATATCTTTATGGGGACTGCTCATTCATTTCTATGGGAAGAATGCTAACGCTAACTATGGCAACCTTAACCCCAACCCAGCCCTAACCATAGGTAACCAAGCAAAATACAAGAGTTTTTGCTTTTTTAGTTTTTTCATTGCAGTCACAGATTTTTATTAAATTGAGTAATAATAATAATAAAAAAAAACAGGTATTCATCACGTTGTGGGGACATTGTGTCCCCATAAGGTAAGGTATTCCCGCTCACACACACACACACACACACACACAGAAAAACACACACACATATGCACACAAACACACACTCAGCTCAAGAATAAAGATAAAGTTTTACGTATGATCCATTTGGCTCTCGGCGGAGGCGGACGCACTTTTCTCCCTCTCCCTCCCCTTATCTTCCCTGCTTTGCTACTCCTGTCTCG
>JAODKF010000038.1:7915569-7949379 GCA_026779585.1 Mormyrus proboscirostris | reverse complement strand
GTTTGCCTATGCTGGACTACCTCCACCTCCCCATTCCCCTCCCCTATTGCAAGTCTCGACTATAATGTTGTAAGATGCGGTGACTATGTGCTTATGTCGCTGAGGTGTTCTTTTTATACACCTCCCCTCTCCTCATGTAACCTTGTTTCTCTGATTTTTCCTACAGTCCCCTGTCTTCCTGACCTGTCTGCCCCCTATAATGTGATGTGTGTATACATATGGTCGGGTTGATGGCCTGTTTTTCGCTGGTATTTGTGACTAGTGACATGGTGAATTGCAAGGGAATTAATCAATCAATCAATCAATCAATCAATGATCACGTACTAATTTTAGTATGGGATGGTGGTGACACTGACACTAGCAAAGAGTGAAATCTGGAAGACGTGGCTGAATATGGTGCATGGTCACTGTTTTAAGGGGACAGCTCTCTGAAGTGACCAGCAGACGGAATTGCCAAGCATATTGATATTAGTAAGCAAAAGTTAATGCACAACAAGCCAGGCGTTATACATTTTTAAAACATGCTTCATGTCGGGTGGTTCTTTGCCTGCAACCATTATGGACAATTCCCGACTTATTTATTGTTTACTGATTATTAAAGCCAGACTTATGTGCCGTCTTGTTCAGGCAGATTAAATAAGACTGTGAAGTATGACTGGACTACAATTATATTACATCAGTAAATTCATTTGGTATGTAATCATTGACTGCAGGTCCTGGTCCTCAGCTTGAAGCACTATTGTTGTCTAAGTGATCTGCACAATTTCTTTGCTTTTATAACTTCCATTAAAGCTAAGGTTAGTTATAATTAAAGAATACAGCCGCACATGGATTGATGATTCACCTGGCTGGCACGTGTGCGGTTACAGAAAACTGATCAACACCGTCCAGATTCAAGAATTCAATAGTACCAGTATAAGCACTGGTTAACATTGGTGTCGGTAAATTCTCGCCCAGCCCTACTAAGGGTTAATGCACAACAAGCCAGGTGTTATATATACTATGAAGCAATGCAAATTCGACCCGACTGAGACCTAGGGCAAGAAACTGAAACTATTATACTTCAACTATTAAAAAAGGAGGCAGTTACATACCACAAAGAACAAGCTTTTAAAACTAATTAATAGCCTGGCCTTGTTGATCTAAAAATTGCCAATCTTTTTTTTTCTCCAAATTTTGGCTAGAACCTGTAAAGGCCGTTCCCTACCATAAATATATGAAGCTGTAAAGAATAAATTCATAGTCCTCCGGTACTGTGACTCTACGGAGAATCCTTGTGTACGGCTGGCTTGACTTTGTGTCGAATGAGCGGTTGCTAGAAGAGTCCCAAATGAGGTACACTGCCTGCATTGTGAGGGAGCGGCAGTTACGGCACTACGGCCATGTGGTGCGTTTCCCTGAGGGTGATCTGGCTTGCAAGACCCTCACTGCTGAGGACCCAAGTGGCTGGAGCAGGCTGAGGGGGCGCCCTCGTAACACCTGGCTGTGCCAGATGGACGGCCATCTCTGGAGGGTGGGACTGGACCGTGTGTCTGCCAGGGGGGGTCGCTGGCCGGGATCCCGAGGAGTTTCTCTGTGTGGTGGGTGCGGCTACATGCTGCATCAGCACATGTTCCCCAACCTGACCTGACCTGACCTGACCTGGAGTTCACATGTTTCTATCTACACGTTTGCTTGTCCGTCTTGTTTTACTGCTACACGTCTTTGTGCTTATTGGATCCCTGCTGCAATGTGTCGTGAATGAAACTGCTTTTGCAGAATCCAGGCGAGACTCACAGGTAGGTGGTGCTCTGCTGGGCCTCGGCTAGCCGCAGCCTTTTCGCGTGGTTCTTCCCCTGGTAATGGGCCTGTGCTACGGCGGGGGAGCTGAAGGAGGCGTCACATAGCTTGCAGTAATCATTCTCTGTGGCCAGGATCACTCGGCTGGCCCCCTTCAACGAAGTGGGTGCAAAAGTTAAGATTACTGATGATGGTCCTTCTGCAGGGTTAAAAGCAAATCCAATTAAAGTTCCCAATGATAAAAAGCGACAAAAATGTATGACTATACCCAGGAACCAAAGCTGTGCCTTTATCAAATCCACTTAAACATCATTCCAGTGTTATCTTTGTTTCAAATTTTAATTTAAAGTTTTATTGTATTCCAGGAACACAGTGAATTTCTCTTGCCACAGAAGTGTGTGTGTGTGTTTAATATAATATATAAAAGTGCACTATAAGATATAAGAAAGTAGGTATAATAATGAATTAGTAATAAGTAATGTGATATGTGGATGAGGTACTTACATGAAGTGAGCAAATTGACAATAATACAATAGTGTTGAGGAATTTTTTTTTTTTTTTCTGGAAAAGCTTATGTCTCCCTTATGAACACTTTCTAAAGGGCTCAACTACAAAAACACTATTTAACAAAGTTTATTTGTTCAGGAAGGTATAATGTGATTGCATCTTAATTTGGGCATCCATAAGCACACAAGCACATACACAGACACATACACACATAGACATAAAACGGCTGATTAAGATGTCAAAATGCAGGTGTACTGATGACTGCAGCCTACTTTATAAAAATTCACATAACAATAACTATTTAATAATTGCTATTTTAATAGTTTATATTTTACTATCATTTTCAGAAACAATGAACCACACATTGTCAACAAAATAATTTAACGTTCTGGGATTTGCACACTTTTACTTTGCACTATTTGTACCTGCTTGCATGCCGTAGCACTTTCCGTTGGTGGATTCGTTAGGGGCTGTAACGAAACAGGCTCTGCTGCCTCAGTTATTCTTAAAGGAGGTGGTTGCTGACTGCCAGCATAAAAATTTCTTAGCTTCTTACTGTGGTTTTTACCCTAAAAAGGAAATAAATCACTATTCAGTCTCTGTTTGATTCCATGATAATTAAAAAGATTGACAAAACATATTATCACACCGTATATTGAAACATGTCTACTAGGGATATCACTATCGATCATATTGATGCTTGAGTAACCTATTGATTACTATGGCGAATAATCAAGTAACCATTTAATTAATACATATAGCAATTGACATGAGGTGGGAACCAACCCCAGACAGGGCACAAGGCTATTGTAGGGTGCACAGTCACTCTCTCACACACATGGGCAATAGAGGCACTCCAGTTGAATGCTTTGGGACTGTGGGAGGAAACTAGAGGATTTGGAGTAAACCCACGCACACATGGTAAGAACATGAAGACTCTACACACATTTAGTGGCAGTCTGCAGTGACAGCGCCACCTACTGTGCCACCGTGCTGCCCTAAACACGAGGCCTGCACTATGCGCAATGCTAATATCAACATCACACGCACATACACATGCATCTGTCCCGTTGGAAGAACTGCGTCAATCAGTGGGTCAAGATACCAATTTCCATTAAAAGATATTTACTTTGTTGTAATTTAGCAAGCTTTGCTATTTTAATGATGATTCCTTTTCAACATTAACTCAGATAATTATGTTGAAAAAAAAATGCTGAAGTTTAGCGCCGCTGCTTTCGCATGAGCTCTGCATGCGCTTTTTAGCACCGCTGCTTTCGCATGAGCTCTGCATGCGCTTTTTAGCACCGCTGCTTTCGCATGAGCTATGCATGCGCTTTTTAGCACCACTGCTTTCGCATGAGCTCTGCATGCGCTTTTTAGCGCCGCTGCTTTCGCATGAGCTCTGCATGCGCTTTTTAGCGCCACTGCTTTCGCATGAATTCTGCATGCGCTTTTTGTGCCTGCAGCCTCGTGCCTTTGATCGAATCAGAGCCGTGATACATCAGAGTACAACTGCTCTCCTTCTCGTATGTTATTGCTTAAATATTTTGAAAAGGACAGTTGCCAAGTAATTAATAATAATATTCATAAATATGGTGGAAGCAAAAGAGAAAAGGGAAAGTTTAAGGTATACTAATATAACTTTAAAAACACAGCTTTAAAAAAAATTATCCATCGCATAGAACCACTGGTATTGTCCATCTATTTGTTGATTCAATAAAATTCTACATCTTCCAAACACCTGCTGCTGGTTCATATAAAATCATTATATGTTCTAAACCTCCAAATTACATTAAGGTCATTTAGACCAACTTGATTCTGGAACCAGTATGGCCACTAATATAACTAAAATACCTTAACAACAAATTGCTAAATTTCAACTCAATAAGTATAGTAACATGGCTACCACAGTAGTTACTACAAAAAAATTAAGCGATGTTAACTAGTTATTCTTATTTAAACTGCTGCATTTTCCTGCACCCTTGGGCCTGCGAACAATTATTTTTCTCTTGAATGAGCTTTAAGAAATTCACTGAGATCAAGCTGTGCCATGACAATAGCATTGTGACAACCTGACGAGCTTATCCAAGTATTAGATCTTGATTGATTTTCAAATTTATTATTATTATTATTATTTAAGCATCTCACAGATGACACGGGTTAATCCACTGTAGGCTCCGTCAGCATGCATCTATATCTTCTACGCTTATACTGGGGTGTTAGAGTGAATGCGAGTTCATGAAGCAATGCTTGTCTGAGAAGGTCATTTTCAATTAATCAAAATGCTACATCTCACTGTTTTGCATCTAATCAGGTGATTGTGACTATACAGCTTGTCACCTTACTAAAACAGAAATCTACATTAAAAATGGGAAAACACAAACTTATTGCTGCATCGATTGCATTGATGCGCTGCAGACCAATTTCCATTCAGGCAGCTGTGCGATTTGTCTTCCGGAAGAAACAGCGGCACGGTTACATGCAAGACTAAAACCGGCAATAAGCCGACGATGACTAACCTGATAATGTGCCTGAGCCTGTTGGGCTGAATTCAGTGTGACGTTGCAGAGCTTGCAGTACAACGGCTTACAGAGCTCCTCCAGGGTGATTTCCTGCTCCCCTCCCCCTGCCTGACACTCCTCCTCCTGAGCCTTGGGACTAGGGGGGGGCAAAGTAGGGGCAGGGGACCTATGCAGAATTTGGATATAGGGAGGGGATTTGGCAGACAAGGGCACGGACAGAGAAAAGGGTAGGGGATCTGAAGGAACGACTACTGGAGGTCCGAGAGGCTGAGAAGGCGGCATCGTCTGGAAAGGCTGCTCCTGTGGCTGGCACATTACATTAATGGGTGGCTTCAGTACAGAATCGGGACCTGAAAAAAACAATTCATCCAGGTTAAACACTCGTTCTGACCGGCACAGCTAGTTTTGGGGAAGTTATGTAGCTGTTGAACTGACATGCATGGCTTTTCTAGGACTCCTGTCATTGAATAAAGGAAGCATCGCTTCGATTCATTAAAAATTTAACACTGGTAAAAGACAAGGGCTTTGTGGCTTGACCCTAAAGAGAAAGAAAAAATAGGCCTAATAACAGAAGGATGCCTACTGTACATCTGTGGATAAGTTATTATTTGAATGTCTTTGTTAGAGCTTGCTTTGCTTTTAAGGTTGCTATTGTATGCAAGCTTAAATTTTAAATTTTAATTATTTATTAAAATTAAATTTTAATTATTTAATTAATACAACTAAAGATGCATGTAGAATTTTATAAAAATGAGATTCACCTTGTTATTAAGCTATTAATGCACCTTCATTGTGTTACGAGCCCCAGTCCAGAGGGAGAGGCGGAGCTGAATGACACCGGCGTGTAACAATTGTTTCACGATTTTATCCATTTTCTGTATGAGTTTCAACTTTACTGACTCATTATCCTAAGTATTACTATTAAGACTATTTGATTAGAGGTTGGGTATTGGGTCTACTTGTTTGTGAATCTGATCTGAACCACAAGAGGACTTCCACAATTTTCCAAGACATCATAACACCTATATAATATTATTTTACAAACAAAAATGTAGGTTTTGCTTTCTATGTAATGGCAGTAGAAGTCAAACCAGAAATCACTATTACTTTGGAGGGTACTAAACCAAAAATAGAGGAAGGACCTACATACGATCTCAAGGTTGAAGTATGTCAGAGCCCTACTGCAGATGCACTCTATGTGATATAATGATAATGAGTACAAATGTTCTAACCTTAGGATGGAACAAGTTACACTCAATCTGTGTGGAAACTTTTTTTTTTGTCCTTATCATACATGTGTAAGAAAGACCTACAACAGGATAGTGTTTTATCCAAGGCTCACCTTGTTCTGAGCCAGGAATGAGATAAGAACTTTCTGAAAATGGATGACCTGATCTACAATATATTATATTATAATGTAATGTATTTATGTATTTATAAAGATAAATGAAGGATGCAGCAACACTCCCGATTATCTTGAAATCTGTTCTTGAGGAAGTATTTATAGATGCATAAATACTTCTATAATGCACTTATATCAACATATAATACTCCGTTACTAAACTATTGCGAAGGTCCGCAGGATGGGTATAGATGGCAGGGAGCCTGTGTGTTTGTGGAACACCTGTGCGCGGTCCGCAGGGCTGCCTCCGGCCCGCGGGTCGGTATACGAGGCTGTCTGGGGGGAGGGGTGCTGGCAATTCGGATTTTTACAATGAAATCTGATTTTTTTTTTTTTATTCTTTAAGTCACTATGGAGACACGCTAACATATTACAAGTGCAGCTCTGTACTTATTTAGCAATGTTAGGATTTGGCAAGAACTGAAATTCATTACGATTTACTGGTATCTTCACTATAATGAAACGCCCAACGTTATGTTAACGACACTGTCGACGGCTGTACAATACATCCAGAAATATGAATTTATATATATATATGTATATGTATCTTCCATATATCACGTTTTACAGATCAGTTAAGCAGTGCAGTTAGCTGGACGCGTAGCCGTCTAGCTAATGCACGGTGCATCACCGAAATCGCGGTCTCTCCGGTCTCAGAAAAGAAGCCATACATTGTCAACCACGGACGTTCCTTACCTGCTAAGCGCGGGAAATAGGTGCTGCCAGTCCCGTAATTTAAAGGCTGAGGACTGTGGCTTCTAAAGTGATCATTACTTTCATAATAAGCACCACTATTTTTCACATTCATCGCCATCTTCAGCGCATCCTTAGCGAACTTCTTCCAGCCAGACGTAGCTCGGGGTTTTGTATTTTATTTTGGCCCAGGAGGGGGAGCGGTAACAAAAGAGGTTTAGAGAACAAATAATAATAAAAATAAGGTGATCCCATAGAATATAAATCAATCACTTATCCTGTAGATGTATAATTATAATACGAAACAACTGTCTAAATACTATAGATGATGCAGCGAGTAAGACTGATATGCTTGTGTACCATCAGATTTGGTATCGTCCATTTCCTATAACAGGACGCGCATACAGTATAGCCCACGAGTTGGTTTTATAAATATTGCTAAAAAATGTGGAAATCTGCAGTGTAGGCCAGTATTTACAAGATGACTAATAAAGACTGGGCATTATGGAAAAGAAAAAAAATATGCTATACTTTAGCAGTATACTTTAGCAGGACAACTTCACAACAAAATTAGTGAGAACGGATACGTACAGATTTTTTAATAACAGCAGGTAAATTCGCTACTGAAAACTAAGTAATTCATTACACTTCATGCCCCTGAAATACTGTACAATAATGGAGTGTATATTACATTATTATTATTATAGTTATTGTTATACATTTACGTAGCATATTTTTACATATCAAGCTCCGCATTACATAACGAAACGTATTAGAACTGACGCTATACCTGCATCACAGTCATCAAGATATAGTTTTGCTACAGTATATACATTATCAAGAAGTGGTGTCGTATGGCTTATACTGTATGAGGTCTTGCTCTTGGAGAGAATGCCTAAATCACGCAAACAGTTACTTTTCTTAATTACACGTCTATTACTTGAAGCCCATATAGTCAATGAAAATTGACAGCAACATATTTCGTATGTATAACGCTGAAATAAAACAGCTCAACGTATATGATACTACGACACATTGCATTACTTAAATATGGATGTTCTGTAGTTGTGTTTTGTATATTGTTCCAATTAAGTTTTATGTATTCTGGAGTCTAGACGTTTAATGCGCCTTTCAAAAATTAAACATTTGTTATATACTTAATAGTCATTTTAGCACATGTTTAATGATGCAGGCCTATTATGTAATCCATGCTGTGCTTTTTGTATTCGCGTGATTGTGTAAATAAATGTATGAATATATGAGCTGGTTATAATAAACAAAGCAATAGGTTCTATTTAAAATGAATAAATGACCCAGGGACAAACACACGTGATTCTCGATTAGTGAATAAGGAATCACTAACCTTTGTAATGAATGAAAAAATCTTGGTATCTTACTTGATATCGCATTATGCAATAAACATATTGAGAAAAAGTTACAAAACGTCGTATAATATATGCAACATGGAATATGAATGTTTTACACGCACCGTTCTCGAAGAGATACTAAGACGTATTTAGTTTAAATGTAAGACTGAAAAGACACATAACAGTAATAGAATACATTCCAGAAGTAAAATATACCATTTGCAATTTAAACAACTATGTCGATTTGTACTGTAAAGCACAGGAAATTGATGTTAATTGATTGCAGTATCCAATATATAAAATTATTAGAGCAAAAGCTACTAAAACATTTTCCTCCAATACAGTAACAATCCCTATAGCGCCAGTGCTGCTGTGGCCCTTTATACTCCCGGCATCCCGATGGGAGGGGTTTTAAAGGAATTCTCGTTAACCTGACCATACTCGCGCGACAACGTTTTAGGGCTGGAGAAAGCATACAAACAAATCGCATATTTGTTATTTTTGTTTGCGGTTGCTGTTCGGTTGCTTATTTGGATAGCTGACGATTACCTTGTTACAGATAACTTCCCAGTGATATTCACTTATAAGTGTTCAGTGAAATATTACATTGACCATTTTATAAAAATATTCGTGCAAATCGGATCATACAGCATTGGACACGTGAAAAGCACCGAATGTGTTTTCGCCATATTTCTGTTCAAGAAAAACAAGAGGAGTTGTGGTTGCTATGGAGAAGCTGCGGCTGTCAAACCGGGGGTAGGCCGCAGCCTCGGATTGGAGTTTCTTCAGTGGGACGAAAAGGCAGGGCTGACCGGGGCAAATTTCATAAATAAAAGCAAAAGGTAGGTCCAGCTTCACTGTGGAACAGGTAGCTAACTTCCCGCAGAGGACCAAGTACAAATTAGATAATTTATAGACCGATTTGTTGCGGGACTTTTAAATGAAGCAGCTTGTATATTTGTTGGAAAAATGCACCGAAAATATAGTAAGTGGCTAGCCAGATAACTAATTGATTGTCATTACAATGTATCTTTCACAAATGTATTATACTGCATGTTTATTTTTTAATTATTAAATGTAGATTGCTGACGTTTGGAATGGCAGTTTGCTCAGCTATCGTAGTAAAAATGTGTCAAACTTGCCCGAGATATCCTGGACACTATGGAGACATGCTTTCCTCCCAGTGTGTCGCCAGTTTGTATTGATGCTTATATGACATAATGATGTAGCTTGTTTAGCTTAAGATCGCGCTGCATACTTGTCACTCATGTCAAGCAATGCCCTGTCATGAGTAACAAGGTAGGTAAAATGCTGGCAAGTCATTAGCCAGGCGAGTAAGCTAGCATCATCATCATCATTATTCTTCTTGTTGTTAATGTTATTCTTGTTATTATATAATTATCAATGTTAAGTAAAACGAATAAACAAACGCAGCGCAGGTGACTTGATTCTTGCATGGTTGTTATTTTGTCCCCACGTTGTGCATGTTCAAAGAAAGATCTCGCAAGCTGGCTAGTAAACTGCAGGTGAGACAGTGGCCGTGTCAGTTTAAGGACAGCTTTGTATTGCTCATCAAAACCAGTTTTGTTTATTTTCTTACAATATGGTGTCCTGTAACATGGTAACAGTGGGGAAAGCGCAAGTACGTAAAGATCATAAGACAATGTGGGTGTTTTGGTCAGAGCTAGATGCGTAGTTGGCAATATATGTCATTATATCGATATTATATATGGCTTTTGTTGTCAGCTGTTGCTGCGGATATGTGTGCATTTTATTTTACTCTTAAATTGGCTGTGTACTCGTGTGTATATGTAGGGCATCAATAGATTGTTTGTTATGTTTATTAATATACATGTATAAGTAAATGTTTATTTATTATTATTATTAATAATAATAATAATAATAATAATAATAATTATTATTATTATTATTATTATTATTATTGATGAAGTAGCAATATTCAGAAGAAGAACAGAAGAACTATACTTTTTTCTAGTTGTTTTACAAGTAAAACTTTATTTATAAAACTCACTTTGTTTTTTGTTTGTGACAGAAAATGACACCATAGTGCGACATTGCCAAAATGTAGTGGAGATTGTTGGTGGTTCGAAATAGGAAGAAACCACCATTCCTTAATGAAGTTCGGACCATTTGCCCAAGGTAAGCTAGTCAGGTGTCTGGCGAAGTACAAGTTCATGCACTGATATTAACTTACTGTAGAAGCAAATGTCTGTAACCAAGCAGGCCTAGTTGCAGTTCCCAAAATTGGCATTTCTGTACTTAAAATTATTAACTTTGAGTAGGACAATTATTATGAATTGTAGTATTCAGAATATTTAGTTCAGTTATACAATGCTATTTTTTATTTTCATTAAGGTTCTCTGAGGTTGAAAATGAAGACATATTTTTGTGTGTTTTATATCCTGAATCTTGTAATCTCATACAAACACCATACGAAGATATTAATTGTCATACAAAGTGATAAGCTCTTTTTTTTTACTACTTTGGAAGTGTTGTAATCGCTTTTCATATTAGATGATTATGCTCATCTTTATTATACTGAATTACCCACTACATTTTAAGCTTAAAGGCCACAAATTTCGCTGTTAATTGGTATAGGCCACTAAGTGACCAAAGGTATCTATATTTTTGTCAAAAATGGTGGCTTGGACTTTCACTTTTTACCTCGGATAAATACTGCATGGATGCCCAGTACGTTTTTCATATTTGTTTTTTAATTTTTTTATTTACTTTGTGTAGTGTTATCTTGAAACTGAACAAAATTATTAGTATGTTATAGTGTTCTGTCTCTGTGGCAGAGAGCAACATGCCTGCCAAATGCCAATTAAGTAGTTTGCTGGAAATGCTAGATGACTTATTTTAATCTAGCTAGCAAAACTAAGAATATTAGATCAGGGCTTTTCAACCACTAGCCCAGTGAGTGGCCTTAGCTGGATATGGATGTATATTATTTAAATGTAGTTTACCAGTAGGGACCCAATCAGTGGACAGAAAAAAATATCACTCTGCAAAATGGGCCGCAAACACTTTGTAATGGTTAACAGCCAGGTCTTATGACTGGAAAGGTTGAACATCCTTGCATTAGATAGGAAACAGCAGAGAAATGCATACAAGAAAGAATGAGTAAGTATAAATGTAAACTACGCAAAGTAAATGTGTATCTAGGATGGGCGGTATTACAGTAATACGGTATACTGTGGTATGTTCAAATCTTACTTTTGAAAATGCAGTGAAAATACTGTATACCACAGTATAATGTCTGGAAGGTATGACAGTATGAAATATAGATACCACACAAGCCTATGCGACTCTAAGTAAACTTGCATTATTGCACAGTAAAGTCTGTCTAAGCTACATACACAGTAAAACACGCAACAGAATAGAGTTTACACTTGCAGTGTTCTTGCATTTAATGCATAATGCAGTGTTCTTGCATTTAATGCAGGTCAGACACAAAACGATCGCTCAGTGAAGTCTGGAAGACTTTCTCTTTGTTACACACATGAATGACTTGTGTTGGCAATAAGAATATTGTGTCATTGGCAAAGAGGGAGAGAGACGGGATGTGTAGCAGCCGATACTCATGGTTGCTTTCCCAAAATTCAGTAAGAACGTGGAAAGAAAATGCTGAAAGCAGACACAGGTACAAACAAACAAATAAAAATCAGATGGCAATCAGTTATTTAACTGGTAGCTCATTTAGGCCGAATATTTGATTCACCCCTTCTTCAGCAGTAGAGTTCCATGTGTTTTTCTGCTTGCCAGCAAAATGCAAATATGTGACCAGCACATCATTGTCAACTTCTTTCCAGCCAGTAAAATTTTCTTGTTACCAAATTGTTAAGCTTGTAACTATTGTCTAAAATGAAAGCACTGGGGTACATGAACAGATCTGTACAAAAGATTTAATGCCACCTCAAACAGAAACTTCACCACCTCCCTAAAGATTTGACACAATGGTCCAAGAGCATATAATAGTCATAGTTGGCATTCAGCAGTATTTTGATATTTTAGTATCCAGAGAAACAGATGTATTCTGGGAGTGTGAATAAAACTGAAATTAATCTCTCGGTCCTTGAGGCTAATTGACGGTAACTTAACTCAAGCCATGGATCTGTTAATGTCTTTTCTGTAATATATCTTAGCCTCTGTGCATCTGCTGTACGTAGTACCTTATAAGGACTGTTCCCAGTGTTGCATGGTATAATGTCCTGTAATTAAATATGAATGAATACAATTGTGTATAAAATAAGGAGGAGTTTTTTCCAGAGATAAATGGTGGTGTCTCCTCCTGTGACGCAGTGCTGCACTGACATTGACTGGAAGGTCTTTTGTCAGTTGTAGCAGTTAATGCTAAGATATTGAGGCATTGATGTTAGCAAAGAGTATATCAGTGATGCAGCTTTGCATGAACCTCAGCATTTAAGCCTAAACATTTAACAGAAACCTTCCTAGGTAGTAAATATAGTTAGGGTAAAGTAACTTAAACCGCTTATGCTGTTGCCCTCTTATCAAGCTGGGTATTCATGCAATGCAGATTGGGTTAAACGGCATTCTCATTTGAAGCAGCAGGATTTTTGCTGGGAAACCTCAGAATAAGGAACTAAAAATGAGAAGTTAATGTAAGTTATTACAGGAAATCAGAATGAAAACTATGGCAATTTTATGGGGAAGATGACAGTAGACACTCTCTAGGCATTTTATTGATGCTTATTTAAAGACACTGACTGAAAAGAATTCAAATAAGAAAAAATGGCTCATATCATTTACTCAGATTTGCCTTCTTGCTTAAAAATGTCCAGCAAAGTCCAGCTTGACGTATCAGGAAATGTATTCTCATTTATTCCAGTAATGATGGTAGGGTTTTGAAATAAGCTTCCTGGTGCGTAGGCTAAGTCTTTAGATTGATTTGTATCTATATTTCTGTCACCTCTCCTGTTTGTATCTAGAATTACCACATGGCACAGGATATAGCTATTAATTAAGAGATAGTGCTTCCATTTTCAGGCGTTGTGTGGCGTAGATTGGGTGTGTTCATTAAAATCAAAAAGTAAATATGAAACATAAAGATGCTGTTCTGGCAGGCGAGAAAAGACTTAAGTTAAAAACAGGCCTCTGATGTTTTTGGATATCCCTTCACCTTCTGTAACCATTTATCCGTACTCCAGGAAGCAGAGTGTGCACTCTGGAAGGGATGCCAGTCAATCACAGGGGTCCACACACAAAGTCTAAAGTGCATGTCTGGACAGGACGGAAATCAAATGCAGAGTCTTGGAGATCTGACATCACAGTGCTACCCACATAACCACTGTGTCATTTTGTTGTTTTTTACGGTGACCTGATGTTCCGAATTGATTTTCACTCTTCTTCCATTAGCTAGATGAGAGTTGCCTTTGCTCTATATCAATGTATTTCATTTAATATTTCAGTATATGCCTTTTTTTTCAGGAAGTTTAGACACTTGTTGGACAACTAAAAGTTTTCAAGGGTGAAAAATGCCCCCACGGCCGTCATCGGGAGAGCTATGGGGAATCCATTTAATGCCCCCCCGGATTCTGGTGGACTGTCTTCTGCCCAATGGGATGATCGTCGCGCTGGAGTGCCTCCGAGAGGCCACGCTTATCACCATTAAGCGTGAACTGTTCAAAGAAGCACGGAAGCACCCTCTGCATCACCTGCTGCAGGAGGAGACGTCCTACATCTTTGTCAGTGTTACCCAAGAGGCAGAGAGGGAGGAGTTTTATGATGAGACCAGAAGACTTTGTGATCTCAGGCTCTTTCAGCCTTTTCTAAAAGTTATCGAACCTGTTGGTAACAGGGAAGAGAAGATTCTGAACAGAGAAATTGGTAGGTCTCCCGCTTTCTCGTGGAAAGTTTAATACATGTTATTGATACATATGACCACTTAATTTCCTTATTAAATGTATTTATCCAAGTGAACTTTCTTTCTTGTTCTTTTAACCACTATACTAATCATTGACATACATGAATGAATTTAATAATAGTGTTAAATGAAACTTAACGATCACTTACATTTTTATTTAGTTACACAGAGCCACCTGCCTAACCCCTTAGCCGTCAATATCAGACTCTGAAAATGGCTCAGAAAATCAGCTTTTGGCATCTGTCCTTGTAGTGAATAGTGTGTATTTTTGGCAAATGAGCGGGAAAGCCATTTTAGCCTGTTATCTGTCAGAACTGAAATATCAAAATACCTAAACCTTGTGACAAACTATCTTAAGGGATATTCTTTAATTAATTAGCTTACCGTTTTTCAGTACATACATATTACTGCTGTTAACATTTGAAATTTATCTTGCAGGGTTTGCAATCGGTATGCCTGTATGCGAGTTTGACTTGGTGAAGGATCTTGAAGTTCAAGACTTCAGGAGGAACATTCTGAATGTTTGTAAAGACGCAGTGGACCTCAGAGACGCGAATGGGTCCCACAATCATGCGTTGTATGTTTACCCTCCCAACGTTGAATCTTCATCAGAACTTCCAAAGCACATCTACAATAAACTTGATAAAGGTAATTCAACCAGACAAAGCAACTGTAGTTCCAACTAACTGTTAACATCGTAACTGAGACAACTTCTTTAACTGTAGTTAGTTATATTGTACCTATAAAAATAGTAAAACTGAGACAACTGAGTGAAAGATATGAACATATTTTACATATGAATTGCAATACCAGGAATTTAAGGTTGCATGCATTTGTAGCTGACAAATATTTAATATTTTGTCTTTAGGTCAAATAATTGTTGTGATTTGGGTAATAGTCTCCCCCAACAATGACAAGCAGAAATATACACTCAAAATCAACCATGACTGTGTTCCTGAGCAAGTGATAGCAGAGGCTATCCGCAAGAAGACCAGGAGTATGCTGCTGTCGCCAGAGCAGCTCAAGATGTGCGTGCAGGAGTACCAGACCAAGTACATCCTCAAGGTCTGTGGCTGTGACGAGTATCTGCTGGAAAAGTACCCCCTGAGTCAATACAAGGTATGTCACGTTAAATAGGACGCTTTTCTGGTGTATCACACAATCATCTCGGTCGTTGTTATTCTTATTGGTTAGAGATTGTTTTTTTTTTTTTTTCTTTGTGACATCCGCTAGGTATCACGGTGGTAATTCTATAAAGCGATAATTCCATTGTTGTTTTTCACATGTACCTGTAATGAAATTTACAATATATTGAATATCAGTTTACAGTGATGGTAGCCATTTTTGTGTTTACACTAAAATACACTCCTTGGCTTACATATTTATAGTATTTGTTGCATCATATATATGCTTACATCTTTCTCTCTCTTTCTCCCTCTCAGTACATAAGGAGCTGTATTATGCTCAGTCGGATGCCAAACCTAATGTTAATGGCGAAAGAGAGCCTCTACTCCCAGTTACCCATGGATACATTCACCATGCCATCCTATGCTCGCCGCATCTCCACTGCCACACCCTACATGAATGGCGAGGCCTCCTCCAAGTCCCTGTGGAGCATCAGCAGCGCCCTGAGGATACGGATACTCTGCGCGACATACGTCAATGTCAACATTCGAGACATAGATAAGGTACATACGTGTTTGTTTTTCCTTTTATGAACTCCGTTTTACCAAAAATGCTATTACCGACAAATAAAAACTTTTTTTTTTCAAGCAGGTTATTCTCTGTTTAATTCCTGTGTTCCAGCAAAGAGTTTATAAATCAAAAAAAAAATACAGATGAAATCAAAACTGTCATAATGAAATGTAATGAAGTCCTCCGAGGGTAATGTTGGTGAAGGGTTCACTAAGTGATCTGCTTCCATGACACAGATTTACGTGAGGACTGGGATATACCACGGGGGAGAGCAGATGTGTGACAATGTGAACACACAGCGTGTGCCATGTTCTAACCCAAGGTATCATGCTGTGAGGCGCAGTGAATCCCGTCTGTACTCAAATAGACGTTTATTATTCATTTTCTGAACAGTGTGAGCTATCTCTGCAGCCATGAACGTCAACTAAAATGACAATGATGAAATAATCTGTCGGTTTTCCCAGGTGGAATGAGTGGCTCCAGTACGACATGTACATCCCCGATATTCCTCGTGCGGCTCGTCTCTGTCTTTCTATCTGCTCTGTCAAAGGAAGGAAAGGGGCGAAAGAGGTAAATAATCTAGCAGTGGTGGTTGTTTTGTGACTCCTAAGGGCAGTAAATATGATGAGTTTTTCACAAGTATGAGTTTTCCTTGTGTCATTGTTGTGAGGACTCTTGGATTGTGGGCTGAGGGTTTATTTCGGGCAGATTCTATCATTCTTTTCCTGTGATATTTTTCCGTGAATAATTCTGCTGATCTGCATGCTGTGGTTTTTGATCCGTCAGCAGAGATCGCACCACCAAAGAAAAGCGTACAGTAGATGATTGATATTAGCTTCTCTCTCTCACAGGAGCACTGTCCACTTGCTTGGGGGAATGTGAACCTCTTTGACTATACACATACTCTTGTGTCGGGGAAAATGGCACTCAACCTATGGCCAGTGCCTCATGGGCTTGAAGATCTCCTTAATCCAATTGGTGTCGCAGGCTCCAACCCTAACAAGGTAAATGAGTTACGGGAGTTATTCAATATGGGCATTTGTAAATGTAGTGTGAGTCTAATGGAATGTGTCTCTTAGGAAACTCCTTGCCTTGAGCTGGAATTTGATTTCTTCAACTGCCCAGTGAAGTTCCCAGACATGGCAACAGTCGAGGAACATGCAAACTGGACCATATCCAGAGAGCTCGGCCTCAATTATTGCCAGTCCGGACTGGTATGTCCATAGGCTGATACTGTTGTCTAACTCAAACTTAAAGATAATCATTGAGATATTTTAAATTGTCATACATGCAATCTGTACCCAAAATAATATGAGGTTATCAGAAAATGACAAACTGTAGATGTTTAACCTTATAGAATATTATAGAATATTTTGAGTCTGTGATGTGTTTTCGCTCTCCATGGCGTGATCTTTAGACAAGCTTCCTGATTTCCTCTGTAGAGCAATAGACTGGTGCGAGACAATGCTCTAACAGACAGTGATACGGAGCAGTTGTGCCAGGTGTGCAACAGAGACCCTCTATCTGAGATCACTGAGCAGGAGAAGGATTTCCTGTGGCGACACCGGTAACACACATACCTGCATTATTTACATATGAGAGAGAGGCTCTTATTGAAGCTATTAATTGTTAAATGACCTTTATCTCTTCTTTTCTTCCCTAGATATTATTGTGTGAATATGCCAGAAATTCTGCCCAAGATCCTGCTTGCAGTAAAGTGGAACTCAAGAGATGAAGTAGCACAGGTCAGCCGAACAAAACATCAACTGGCTTCTGTTAGCTGTTTTTAGTTGATTTTTCTGCACTAGCCATCCATCCATCTTTAATAACCATTATCTCATACTGGGTCACTGGTGCAGTTAGCTGTGAAATATAAATTGCGTACATGTATTTGTGCAATGTTTTATGGAAGATTTTATGATGTAATATATCCTTTCTTGGTTGGTTGATCTATGTATGAGGTATGGTATATATTTAGCACAGTTTTACCGAACACGGTTTCCATTAACCTGGTTGTATTGCAGTACGCTTCTTTTCTATCCTAGTTATTTTAATATGTTTACCTCAAATACTTCATTAAAGCTCAAACTACAGACCTTGTTAACACAGATTATGCTTACTGTGTTTTAGATGTATTGCCTTCTGAAAGACTGGCCAGCAATAAAGCCAGAACAAGCCATGGAATTGCTGGATTGCAACTACCCAGACCCAATGATCCGGGATTTTGCTGTTAGATGTCTTGAGAAGTATCTGACAGATGACAAACTCTCACAGTACCTCATTCAGCTTGTACAGGTAATGCACATTTCAATCGCGGCTTTAAGCAAGAAAGCAGTTTGTGGGTCTTGGGGTCAAATTCACAGCAAGTTTTGTTGCTGCCAGCTTGAAATGTTGTGCACTACAAGAGATCGTAAGGGTATAAAAATGAAACCTTTGATTTGCTTTTATTTTGATTTTTTTGTTTTGTTTTGTTAAGGTCCTAAAATATGAGCAGTACCTCGATAATCCACTGGTGCGATTTCTGCTTAAAAAAGCCTTGACTAATCAGAGGATCGGACACTTCTTTTTTTGGCACTTGAAGTGAGTTTCTTTGTTTGATTTGAAGTGGATTTATATAATATATACATTTTAAGAGTTTTATACACCATATACTTTGACTTTCCAATAAGCTGATCCTGGCTAACAGCAGATCATAAGCGACTGTATCGACCCAGGTTGCGTAACAAAAAATGTGGACTATAATAAGAATTTCACTGTGAATATATTATCAAGCTGTCATATAGGGAGCGTGAAAAAGTATGTGTGTAAATAAAAACCAGATTGATGTGCTACATTTGTGGTAAACACAGGATTTAGCATAAGTGCAGTAGTAGCTATATTGCACATGATGTAGGAACCGATGCACCTGCATTCAGTTTGTTACTCCAGGGAGTCTGAACTGACAGCACCCAAGCTCCTATCTTTTGTTGGCCTACGTCGCTTAGGTCTGAGATGCATAACAAAACGGTGAGCCAACGCTTCGGACTGCTGCTGGAGTCTTACTGCAGAGCATGTGGGATGTACCTGAAACACCTGAGCAGGCAGGTGGAGGCCATGGAGAAGCTGATCAACCTCACAGACATCCTCAAGCAGGAGAAAAAAGACGAGACACAAAAGGTAATACCGCCCCTTTCAAAAATCTATGGCAGTGTTTCCCAGTCCGGGTCTCAGAGACCCACAGACATTCCATGTTTTTGCTCCCTTCCAAAGCTGGGAGCGAGCGAAAACATGGACTGTCCGTGGGTCCCCGAGGACCGGATCGGGAAACATTGATCTAGGGCAGGGGTGTCAAACTCCAGTCTTCGGGGGCCAGAGCCCTGCACAGTTTTTGGTTTACCCTCGTTTAACACACCTGATTCAACTTCCTTGTGCAAATTACAACACAGCTCGAGCTGAAACATTTGTGGTAGGATAGGAAAGAACTAAGCCACACAGGGCTTCGCCCGCCCAGGACTGGAGTTTGACACCCCTGATCTAGGGGAAGCTGTATACTGGTATAGGTCTGAACACACTACTATTCCATCAAACTTCCTCTGGGCCTTGTTTCTGCAGGTACAAATGAAGTTTTTAGTGGAACAAATGAGAAGGCCAGACTACATGGATGCACTGCAGAGCTTCACCTCCCCACTGAACCCTGCACACCAGCTAGGAAACCTGCGGTACATTGGGATTATCCATTATTCCATCTTTCTGTGTCTGTAGCACATTTTTATAACTGCTGTTTAGCATCTGTTTTTGCGGGTCGTGCTGTAGCTGGGTGACCAGATAATCCACGTCAGGGAGGACACTTTGAGCTACTTCAGCTTTTGCAAACTACTGTGAAATTTCCTGTGCTTGGATAAGTAGTTAATTTCTTCTTGTGCTAGGAATCAGTGCTTAAGTGCAATCCGGGTCCTTTTAATTGAATCGGTAGTTTAAAAATCCTATCCTAGCTCAGATTGTGCTCCCTGACATGGATTATCTGGTTTCCCTAGCAGTAAGATTTGAGAGACATACAATAATTAAAACACATAATTCACTGATAAAAATTAAATCAATGTGGTGATTTAGCAGTGCTGTTTTTTTGCTTCAGATATGAGCCAAAACCCACACAGATCAAATACAATATATCTTGAAATTTTAAGAGGAAAAAAGATCAGCAAATAATGGTCATGTTACAAATTGGAGCACATTGTGAATAAGATATTATTTGGTATAAAATGCATGCAATACTATTGTAATACCAGAGTGTGTTATATTCATGTATTCATTACTTTATGGTTTGACTCTTCCAGACTTGAAGAATGCAGGATTATGTCATCTGCCAAGAGGCCCCTGTGGCTAAACTGGGAAAACCCTGATATCATGTCAGAGCTCCTCTTCCAGAACAATGAGATCATTTTCAAAAATGGGGATGGTAAATATAATTTTGTACACCTAATAAGTACTACGGATTGTAATAGCTGTGGCAGTTGTCGAATATTACATTTGTACGTGTTTGTGCATTGTGTATAATACATAACTATTTTTTTTCCCAAGATTTACGGCAAGACATGCTAACTCTTCAGATTATCAGAATAATGGAGAACATTTGGCAGAATCAGGGTCTTGACCTTAGGTAATATTTTAGAGGCTTTAAATGAATAAAATAATAAATTAAAATAAAATAAATAAAGGAAATACCTATTCCTAAACAATTTAAAAGCTGAAGAAAGCCAAAAACCAAAAACAAAAGTGCATAGTCTAATTTTGTTCTAATTTTCTGTGTGTAAGAATGCTGCCCTATGGTTGCTTGTCAATCGGTGACTGCGTGGGACTCATTGAAGTGGTGAGGAATTCCCACACCATTATGCAGATCCAGTGTAAGGGTGGCCTGAAGGGGGCACTGCAGTTCAACAGCCACACTCTTCACCAGTGGCTGAAGGACAAGAATAGAGGGGAGATGTGAGTAAAACAATATCATGTCAGCATTTGACAATCAGTGTTTCATTGAGGGGAAAAACGTCTCATTATACATCTGTGTTTTTGACCTTTTTATGTGCTAGGTATGATCTGGCCATTGATTTGTTTACAAGGTCCTGCGCTGGTTATTGTGTAGCTACCTTTATCCTTGGGATTGGGGACAGACACAACAGCAATATCATGGTAAAGGATGATGGACAGGTAAGATATGTCTTAGATCTTGTGGTGCTTTGAGGAGGAATCAAGGTATGGAAATCAGGAACAAAAATGTGATTCTCTCTATTGACTTTTCGAATAGCTTTTTCATATCGATTTTGGACATTTCCTGGATCATAAGAAGAAGAAGTTTGGCTATAAACGAGAACGAGTGCCGTTTGTTTTAACCCAAGACTTTTTAATAGTGATCAGCAAAGGAACACAGGAGTGCACTAAGACCAGAGAATTCGAGAGGTATGTCCTATCTTTGTAATCCACGTTATCAATTTGTCTTTTGTCATGAATGCTTCGTGAGTTTAGACATGAACATATTGAATCTCTACTGAATCAGTTGTTGTTCTGTCTGACCAATGGCATTGAAAGTATCTGGAGCAAAATAAGAGCGTTTCCGCCCTCAGTAGTCTGTTCTAGTTACATTTTCCTTCAAAGCTGCACCCATCCAAAGATTCAGATTTTACTAATCGGAAAAATTCTACATTTCCTGGGTGTACTATGTTTTTAAAGAGTCTGGTTGTCTCGTAAACAAACTGTGTTCACTGCAGGTTTCAAGAGATGTGCTACAAAGCCTACCTTGCCATCCGACAGCATGCAAACCTCTTCATCAACCTCTTCTCCATGATGCTGGGCTCAGGCATGCCTGAGCTACAGTCATTTGATGACATTGCTTACATCCGGAAGACCTTGGCCCTGGACAAAACAGAACAGGAGGCTCTAGATTACTTCATGAAGCAGATGAACGATGCACATCACGGTGGATGGACAACAAAGATGGACTGGATCTTCCACACGATTCGACAGCATGCTTTGAACTGAGGTACACATGGGCATTGGAGCAACTGGATATCAGATTCCAGCCAGCTGCAAATGGTGCATTCAGACGTGGGAAACACCAGGTGACGACCCCACTTTATCGATGAAACACTATAAACAGTTTTTTTTTTTTAAAAAAAAAAACCTACAGCATCCAAAAAGCCTGTTGTCTTGTGGGGGGGCTCCTGCATCTATGGCAAATGGTTGTTGTGTTTGCCTGTGGTTTTGTTAAAGAGGGTCTTTCCTCCCCCCCCTCCCCCCAGTTAATTGCTGCTCCAACCTGGGGAACACCCAGGTATATATTGTCATGCCCTTTTTTAAAATAAAATAAAATATAGACAAAAAAGTAACTTACCTCTAATTTTCAGAAGGTCTGCAGATATGTATGTCTTCCTCTAAGTTTTATGCCTTTAAATATGCACAGAAAATAGAAACTGCTAAGCAAAACAGGGTAGAATTTTGTTTTTGATTCATGTATTGTTTGAACAGAAAGCAATGTCCCTAAACGTGAGGTCGCTATGCTCTGTACAAGGTGACAATAGTGACACCTTGAGTGAGCTATTGGCATTGCACGCGTCGATAATGAGAGCATTAAAGACTTAACACATGATTTTGTTTTGAGCCTAGATTATTAAGTTTTAGTGAAGATGACGAATGCTGGAAGTGCTATTAAAACATTTTGCTCTTTAGAAAGCCTTAACTGATTTGCAGTGGGAGTTTGTCGCAGTCCATGCGGTCTCCCTGCTTCACACTAGTGCAATGATTTTTCAGAGACCCCACAGTCAAGCTTTGTGTCCATTAAGTTATGTCAAGTGTCCGCTGTGATGAATGTTGGAAGTTGCATTAATATGACTTGCCCATTTCCTGATGGAGCAGTTTTCTGAATTTGTTTTAATAATTTTTTTGTTTGCTGATGTGCATGTGCAGAGACATAAATTTTGGGAAAAAGCTGGATTTTTGGGTTACATTTTGTCAGGAAATTCTGAATTTTTCTTACAGGTTATATTTAAACCGTTGGTACTGATTTTTTTTCAGTAGTATCGGTTTCCTTTCCAAATACAGCATTTACTGCCTCACACTTTAAATCCTTAATTTTTATCATTTTGTTTAGTAGCTCTACAGGTACATTGACGATTATTCATGTATAAAGAGCAGCTTCATTTCTTGACAGGAAGGGAATCCCGTGTATTGACTGAAATAATAAATCCTCTTGTATAAAGATTGTCGATGACAATAAGCAGACTTATTGACTGCATGGTACGTTGGGGGGGGCAAAGTTAAAATGAGGGAATGTGTTCTGAGGGACTCAACATTCTGCTGCTGCCTCAATACCTATATTATTTATTGCTCTTCTACAGTACATTGCCCTCCCAATTCACTTTTCACAGAGCTGAAATACATTTAAAGGAATATGGAATTGCTATTATTTTGTTACTGAAAACTATTTAGATATCTCCTGATATAAGAATGTATTTAATGTCATATTTCTTTACTTAGTTTTTTTCAGGTTTATATAGGTTCAATAAAAATAATTTTATATATGAGGATTAACTATTAAAGTGGCAGTAGATGAACACTTGGAGCTTACTTGGCATATTGTTGAATTTCTGATAGGGCTGAAAAACACAGCCAGATTAGCTTCTGAATATCCCAGTGTTACAGCTGGGGACCTTTTGTGTAACCATTCATAATACATTGGGGTAAAATTATTTTATTGGTGCCACTTTACAATAAGGCTACCCATATAAAGGGTTTATGAATGGTTTATAATCTGGTTATTAATTAGGTTGTAACACTTTGTAAATTATTAATAGACAATTTTAAACAAGTTATAACACTGTATTCTTTTTATTAATGAGTTACTACCATTTACAAGTGGCGAGAGGGAGTCTTATTGTAAAGTGGTACATTATTATTTTTTTATCTTGATTTGCCCCTCATACCCATTCCCAAACATTGTCTGCTCTGCATTAACTACTAGAACATACAATGCGAAGAGGAAGAATGTAACTGTGTTATCATATTACATGTTTATTGAGGTTATACATTTCTGAATAGACACGGTGCATATATTCGGTCCACCAACACCATTAGTTACAGTCATTAGTGAGGCGTGTTTGTAGTTATGCACTTTGTATTTTGTTTAATATTCTTTCCTAAAGACCCTGCAGTTTAAACAATGTCATTCATTTTGCTATATGCTATCTTAAATGGGTCAATCTTTTTCAAGCTTATAATGGTGAGTGGCATTATGATGGCTTTTATTGCATGGTTTGCAAGTGATGTGTATTGTTTTGTTTTCTGTACGGGTTACAGACAACGGTGGGCTGGGCCCATTTGAAAAACCTCTAGATGCTATTTTCACCTGATTTTTTTATATACATATTAACTTCCATGATGCAGCTTTACTTGAATTTCTTTTTATGACCCACCTTTTTGCGTACTGTAATGGAGGACATGTCATCGCATAGCCTAGCATTGAACACTGGTTAATCTAGGCAATTTCATGCCGATTGTGAATGTTTCAAACCTCTCGATGCAGTTAGGGACACTAAAAATGTATTTTATTTTGGACCTTAGGCCAAACATTAAAGTTGGAACAGCTAGGAGATATATTGAAAGACTCAAGTATATATTTACATTATAGGTAACATACATTATTGTTTTGACAAACCCAGTATACATTTTCATAGCTGTTTAAAAACATTATCGTTACTACTTCAACTATCAATACTTCTATGCTACTCCTACTTTTGAATATGTCAAATGTAGTGGTGGCACAGAACCTTCATGCATGCAAGTCAGTTGCTGCTTTTTCTTATTTATCCTGCTAAAGCTTTATAGGATGTTTGGCCTAAGACTGCACTCTGTAGTAAACCATTTATTCAGTTTTAACTGCTACCCAATAAAAGCCTGTTTTTTCAGTTACAAGCTGTCTGTTCCATTGTGTAATTTAAGTTGCTTTGTATTGAGTCTTTGATATTATGAATGTTGTGTAATTATGTACAAATAAAATTATTTCAGGTAAGATATTTCATTGACGTTGAACGCATATAATTTCATCCTCTTTTTTATTTAATTTATTTTGTTTTTAAGAAAGGCAGTGAGTATTTTGATGGATAATGTCAGTTTAAAGTCCAAGGGTGATGTCACTGTATAATTGTGAGAGGTACTTAAACTGAATTCCTGCTGTAAAATACCAGGTTTGTAAATTTGTAAACTGATGTGTGTGCTAAGCAATAAAAAGTCACTACAAATTTGTTAGGATTACCTTTCAAAAGTAACTATAAAATGCCCAGGTCATTTTATTAGTTCTTGAACAACTTTTTGGATATGCCTTTCACAACTAAATCCCTAAAACACTTTTGCTTTGGCCAGTACAACTATTGTGGTAGACAAATTATAAATCAGCCTGTCTGATAATAAGACTCTGGACCTCTCAGTTGATGAGTAAAGTAATGTCTTTTATTTGGGCAATCCAGCAAAGCGCTCCCGTCACACACTGGCACTCAGTACCAAGTCACCCCGGGCATAAAAAGCAACCAGTTCATTACTCCAAATTCCCAATAAAGACTTCTAAGTCCTGATTGGTCACAAAACACCAACAAACCAAGCTCAAACATATAACAAACACAATTCTCCTGCTCTATTGTTTCACCTTGATAGCAAGGTAAACTCTACCTATTTTACTCAATTTACTGGAATCTGTCTCGACTTCTAGACTCTACTTGATATGTATATAGATATTGATTATATAACATTGAATCACTGTTAATGTTTGGGTGTTCCACTGATTAATGATTAACACATTGACGTATTGTTATTGAATCACTGTAAATGCATGGTTAATGTATGATTAGTATGATTAATGCAACAATTACTTATACATTTGCACTACCGTGTAACATATTGTATATTATCTACTGTGATTATTTTATAAAGCTATGATTCTCTGTGCGCCAGCTGGGGCTTCGACACTCTTCCTGCAGGTGGTTTCTCCCCCCGTTTGCTCCGCTGTCTGCCTCTCCAAGGTCTGATCTTTCTTCCGGGTCGGCGGAACCAACCGCAAGCAGCTATCACTAAGTGAGGTCACACAGTATTCAGAACAATCTCTTCTTGCCAAAGGCCTAAGGCATAACAGACCCAATATGCCTCCCCTCCTGGGCCTACCGACGCCCAATTTTACTACCACACTATGATCTTGATAGTGAAGACTGATCTTCTCTAAGTAAAGTTGCCTTCACTGTGTCATACGTTACATCCATCTCATGTGACGGTGCTTCGCTCACATGTCTTCAAGCTATGTTCATTTTCTCTATGGTGACAAACTGTCTAGTCCAATTTCTATAAACATTGTCATTTGAATGCCACCAGTCTAGGGTAATAATGATTTAATTTCGCACGATAAAACTTTCAAATGTTAATGTATAGTAATAAAAGGGGGAACACACACACACACACACACACAGATCGGCCGTTACATTAACATCACTGACAGGTGAAGTGAATAATGATTATGTTGTTACAGTGAAACCTGTCAAGGGTGCCATTATATATTAGGCAAGTGCACAGTCAGTTCTCGAAGTTCATATGTTAGAAGCAGGAAAAATGGGCAAGCATAAGGATCTGAGCGACTTTGACAAGGGCCAAAGTGTGATGGCTAGATGACTGGGTCAGAGCATCTCCAAAACGGTGAGTCTTGTGGGGTGTTACCGCTATGCTACCAAAAGTGGTCCAGTGAAGACCAACTACTGAACACTTTATTGACTCAGTAACTGTAGGGTTCCAAACTTCCTCTAGAATTTACTCCCACACAAAAACTGTGCGCTGGAAGCTTCATGGAAACGGCTTCCATGGCCAAACAGCCCATGCAAACCTCACATCACCAAGCATAATGCTGAGTGTCACTAGACTCTGAAGTAGTGGAAATGTGTTCTGTGGAGTGACAAATCATGGGTCTCTGTCTGGCAGTCTGACAGATCAGTCTGGGTTTGGCAGATGTCAGGAGAACGTTATCTGCCTGACTGCATTTTACCAATTATAAAGTTTGGTGGAGGAGTAATAATGGTGTGGGGTTGTGGGGTTGGGGGGGGTGGTTTTCAGGGGCTGGGCTAAGCACCTTAGTTCCAGGGAAGGGAACTCTGCTTCAGCATACCTAGACATTTTGATACTTCTGTGCTTCCAAATGAAGACATTACATTCTCAAGTACAGCCACAATTCCAGGTAACTGTCAGTTAAGACAATGCAAAAAAAAAGTAATTATGCAAAGTCAATAAGATCAAATAAAGACAATATACTATAACATATAACAAAATATCTTTAAACCAAGAAACAATGCAGTTTGGTGTTTCAAAAACTCACATATGATGAAAGCAACTCTGCTGTTGAATGGGATGAATTTGCAATGAATGAGCATAACACTCCCCCCCCCCTTCCATTGCTGCAAATCAGTCCCAGTATTCAGGAACGTGCCCCGCCCCAAATGTCTAGGATACATCCGACTGCAATCTTGCCGAACGAAACCAATCCCATGATTCGTTGCGCCCCAAGTTCGTTCTTGGGAGACAAGTTAGCAAGATCGGTCTTAAGAAGCTCATAAGTATATGGTTTTTTTGCGTTCCTTGTACTGAAAAAAACTCAAGAACGCAACGATGGTGGGACAAGTACAGTCAATTACGCATACTGAGAAACACCATCTCACACAGTCATCTAACAGGAATCACAAGACTGATGTGAAGCCTGATTGGAAGAAAAGAAATCCAATTTTAAAGCCTTCGTGCTTTGCTGGAAAAAATGTGTCCATCTTAGCATTTGTCCTTGTTTCTCGCCCATAATGAAACAAATAGTTTCACTTATTTAGATGGATTCTCTGTCCGATTTCATTACTTAGGGACTGCATGCAAACACGTGTTATTTATCAAGAACTGTAAGTTCACTGTTTTATCGAAACAAAGGGAAAATAGTTTCAGCGTTATCTTTTCTGTGCATTAACATCTTGAGAAAGCATTACACTACAATACATGTTTGTGTATATGACAACACTAGAACTTAGAAAAAAGAAAAAAAAAACATGCGACGTTATACAGATATGCATCTATTTATTTCTAAAAACTATATTTTCAGCCTGCTTACTAAAAGGTTGTAAATTTACCTTTATTTTGCAGAGCCAAGGTAAATGCCGCTTGTACGTGCGGCGACCGGAAGTTGCTTCAGTCGCGCTGACTTGGGTAAGAAAGACGCCTGGGATACCGGCGCCGATCCCGGGTAATGACGGAGGCGTGCTTGTTTACCTGCAAATTCCTACTTGGATGGATTCTTATTTCTGTAGTTTTTAAAACGAACAATTATATAGGTGACGGGTCATAGCAGTTACGCTGACAGAAAGAGACGTCCCGTGTGTGATTTTTTAAAATCAGCTACAAGTTAGACACATATACATGTATGTGTCGCGTATCACATATGCCATTTAGCATCGGCAATTTATTATACGATATAATTTTTGCTAGCTACTAATGCCCTGTATTTATTGCGAGATTTAGTAATTGGATGCACAGCCTCCTTAATTTCGGCGACCATACGGGTATCGCCATAATCCGCACTAGCCTTGTATACTGATTTCATCTGAAGGGTAAATGCGATGCTTTAACCCATTTAGCGAATGATGGAGTATCGGCGGAAGAAGAAGCTAACGTTTTTTACTATTGGGTTAATCTTTCTTCTTAGTGGAATTGAATATGGTAAGATTATTATTATTATTATTTATTACTGTTGTTGTTGACATTGTTTCCATTTAAATAACTGAAGTCAAACAAGGCTGCATGCAGCATTTTCAGTATTCCTGCTAGTAACTCTTGATCTGGCTATCCTAATCGCTGGGATAATACGTGATATAAACGGGGGTAAAATGTTACCTAATATCACTTTTAAAATTAAGCATAACCATACGTCAACTTGATGCGTATTAGGAAAGTGTAGGCTGACACGCACGATACGATATAAATTAGTAATGCCCTAATCATTATACGATTTATTTAACGATACAAATAAGTTATTTTGTTTGACCTTTGTGATGTAATATGGAACTGCAATACAACGACACGTTTGCTTGGTATCAGGTTGGGGATCATTATTATCTTATTATCATGGTTTAATAATGCAGGATAGCAGACTGTAGTTAAAGGACTAATATTATGGCAGTGTCTTGGCTGGCTAACCTTAAATTTCATTTGCGAAATATTTATTTGCAAATTATTTATGGTAATAAAATATTGGCTGCAAACTCCAAATATTGCTAAAGCTTAACATGTCTGGTGAGGGAAAAAAGTTTGCAAATTATTATCTAGGGCAAGTTGGATATAAAACATCTAGATTTCTCATTATTTGTACAAAGTCTGAAAATCAGCAATAAATAACCACACTTGTGCACTAATTCCAGAAACATTAACAGTATTGTTTGACTATTCTCACAATATTCGCCGTACTTTCGTCATACATACAGTATGAGTGTTCCTGGTTGTTAGGTCTTTATTTCATTTGATATCTTGCAGGCAGTACTTTTTGACCTTTCCCAATACGTCAGATGTGTTGTTTGTATACATACATATTTGTTATAGTGTTGTTACTAACTTTGTCTTGATAACTTCTGGCTTTCAACTTTTCTCCTGCTTGTTTTCTCCAGTTGCAAGCTGACAAATGTCACCTTCCTTACCGTCTTCCCTCTGTCATAATTTATTTGTAGTCTGTATAACTGGAGCTGGGTTTCATGACGTACCAGAAATGAATTGTTTTTAGTTTCTCGTAAGAATGTCAGTAAGTCTATTGTTTTTCCTCTGCCCGTTGGTTGCACCAAAATGAACGTCTTCCTGTCTACAACAAAAGGTAAATGTATATAAATAAATTTGTAATAACCTGGGCCACTCATCAAATCCCCAGGATTGATATAATCTTCAGTGGATGGGAATGAAGCACATACTGAGATGCCTTAGGTAAGACTTGACTGAATTAACTATAGATCAGCAGTATACAACTTTCTTTTTCAAGTTTTGCCTTAGTGGTATAATTCATTTAGCTAGTTTGATCGCAGTAAAATACCTAAACATCATTCAAACTTCTAATCACTTTCCAGTACAGAGTCATGGGAGGTGTTCAGTCTAACCCAGACAGCACAGGCCACAAGTCAGTGAAAAACCCTAGAGTAGATGACCGTCGCCCATAGGGCACCCATTATCAATAACATTAAATCAAAATATTGCCAATTGCCAGCATATAACGACCTACCAGTATTGTTTGCAGTAGACTAAGCGAATTAATTATGTATGCAACAATTGCGGATATTTTTTACAATAAAATATACATATTTATCTCAATATATGCACGCATGTACTGGTTATACCTACAAAATGATCCTTTTTCTGTAACGGCACCCTGACTAACAAAGGCATCGTCTTAGTTTAACCTTAAATGTGTAAATGTATAATTTACACATCAAGATGGAGGTATTTTGTGTTTTCCTGTCCAATAAAAACATAATGAAACAAAGAAACCAAATGTGGATCAAATGGCTGTATTATAGGAGGTATTTCTTGCAAAAAAAAAGGAAATGAAAATGCTAAGATGACAATACAGCCTCCACGGCGGGTCAGTGGGCGGAGATCACTGCAGCGCTTTCCTCGTGCCTTTGCTTGCGTTGTCGTTGTGTTCCTTTTGCTTGGTCGCCCGAAATAATGGTAAAGTCACACGTGGCCCAAGTTAGCTTATTCCCAGCTTCCTTAGAGAGGAATGTTTGCGGCGGCACATACTGCGTAGTTTATAGTTAGGAGATTTTGAAAATAAGAACTAACGTATGAATAAAACGTTTAAGCTGTAGCACGCATATTTATTTCATATATGAATTTCGCAAAACATCCTGCATTGAAAATAGTGGAATTACCCCGGCATAATGTGATTTTTATTTCGTAACAGTAAACTGGTCGCATGACACGCTGAGCAATTGTACGCACTGATTTCAAAAAGAAGCCTCATCCTCAAATAGACCGTGTCCACCGTGAAATTAGCCTGGCCCAGATTGGTTTTATGCCTGAAAAACGCTGGAAACATGGCAGTCTGGGCTAGGCTGATACCAGTGATTTCACAAATGACTCGAATGATTTGAAAATTAAAATACAAACGGTATTATTTAATTTTAATTCTCATTTTTGCACGAGCATTACGCATAGACTTTGAAAACTAAATGCGAAATCCATTTTGTCATTAACACATTTGATTAGCTTCAGAAATAAATGTGTAATAAAATCTGTGTTTGTGCCACATATGCATTCAGTTTTGGTATAAGTTATTTACTTAGCAATTTAATAAGATGTGCAAATACTTTAGTGAAATGTGACACCACAGAGATGTATTCTAAATACAGCAGTATGATAGTTACACAGTAACGAGTTTCACAAGTTGAACTGGTTTTTCAGTTGTTTCTCAAGCCTGCTCCTAGGCTAATTTTCACTTCTGCGATGGATTTGCCCATTAATTCGTGATCCTCACGTTGCTCTGAGCTGCTACTGATCTTACACATCGTTTCAGCAGGCAAGAAACTGACCGGAATCTTGTAAATGTTAATGATAGTTCCCTAATGTAGAGGAAACAAGCCAGAGAGCTTCTAAAATCACCAGGCAACGTCAGTAATGTTGGAGTACGCCGTCTCCACCGGGTCCGTTGATCAGAAGAGATTCACAACTGAGACGTGGAGAAATTGCAGGTCCAGGTTTATTCATTAAGCGATTGCAGTCGGGAGCGACCATCTGACATACATTCAGCATGTGCAGTAAGAAGCTCAACCATGTGTATCAGCTTGATTCCTTCATAGCTCGTTTGGGCCTTTCCCCCCCCCTCTCTGTACCTTCCGTCTCATCACGTATTACATGTTTGACATTTGTTCTAGTCAGCTGGTTAGCACCTATCCTTTTGGATGGCTAAAGATAAGTGAAGGCCACTTACGTCCTCTGTCTGCTCCCTCTATTTGTCTCAATTCGTCACCCTTTCCCTGCCGGCGCCAATCTTTGTTTTGATTAGTTATAGCCTTATAGAATCATTCCCACAGTAACTAAGGTATTTTGTTTATTTCATGTTCTGTATTTTAATTAGTTGCCATTGCTTTTTTCAGATTGGTCTGATGTTTCCTTCTGCGTTGTATGGTCAGTTAAATTTCTAAAATATCAATTTGGTAACACATCACTTTATCAGTTGGTAAACATTATGTTGGTGATATACACAATAACAGTAATACTGAGAATATTTATCAAAATTAGATGATATGCCATTTCAAATACGCATGGGCGTAAATTACGGGGGGGGGGGGGTGTAGCCCTCCCAATAAATCGAAACCAGCTAATACAACCCCCCAATAATCACGTTTTCCCCGTAATGGGTTTAGACCTCAACCCCCCCAATGTTCCAGCCAAAGTTACGCCCTTGCAAATACGCTGCACCAGATAGCAATGAATTACAAAGCATAAGTCAAGTCAAGGCTGCAGAACAGCAGTTATTGCGTTTTTTTTTTTACATTTACAGGTATCAAATGTATTTATAGTAATTATGCAAAACCAAAAAAATGTTTTTTATTTTATCAGATTCCTTCATCAACATAGGTTTCAGCAGGTAGCAGGTATTCTGGCTATTCATTATGATTATTTTAAGGAGAATTCCTTCCACAAACACTTGTGTTTTGTGTGTCCCATTACTCAAAAAACATACTGACACCTAAGCTAATTTTCTGTAATGATATCATGCTTTCAAGAATTAGTCTGGTTGGTCATGGCACAGAAGAAGAATTACTCTGGAGAGGGTCTCAGAGATAAAGTGTTCTGATTAATTATGCATATTGTGTTAGTAGTATTAATATTTTTAATCAGTTTAAATGTTTATTTCTTGATTTATTTCTTGAAGTTGTCTTATTAGGGTAATTGCTTTAATTGCTTTGGATACCAACATGATAACTGATAGGCAGTTTTAATTAGCTGTTAATTTCTCTATGACCATCTTCACATCAATGTTAAACTAAGCATATAAGTTTTGTGTGTACTGTTCCATATGTTTGTCAATAAATCGGAATGCATGTATTCTTGCTGGTTTCTTTGCCCAGTCATTTTTTTCTGCTTCATATCTTCATATCACATGATCTGGCCAAATATCAGTAAAGGAGTAGGCAATGAGCAGTGTTGCATTTTTACATTGTGAGTGGAAAGAATATATAATATCAAACTATAATGATCTTATTTTTGTTCCTTGAGAGGTTTACCTGTTAATAATACCTATTTTATTTTAAATACCTATTTATTTTATATAAATCAATTGAAATTATTTTTATTACTTTGTTTACTTTGGAAGAAACAAAATTTCAAAAAAAAAAAACTAATTTGAGTTAGAGTTTTCTAATTAGTTTACCTGTCTGATATTACTTATTTACACTATATTGCGAAAAGTATTGAGACACCTGCCTTTACACACACATTAACATTTATGACATCCCATTCTTAATACATAGGATTTATGGAGTTGGCCCACCTTTTTCAGCTATAACTCTTCTGGGAATTTTTGACCATTGTTCCTGCAAAGCATTTGTGATATCAGGTACTGATGTTAGACGAGGAGGTCTGGCTCACAGTCTCCACTTTAATTCATTCTGTCAGGTTGAGGTCAGGGCTCTGTGCAAGCCAGTCAAGTTCCTCCCCACCAGACTCGCTCATCCATGTTTTTACGGACCTTGCTTTGTGCACTGGTGCACATCCATGACAGGAAGGGACCATCCCCAAACTGTTCTCACAAAGTTGGGAAAATGGTTTTCAATGCTGCAGCATTAAGAGTTTGTTTCACTGGAACTAAGGAACCAAGCCCAACCCCTGAAAAACAATCCCACACCATAACCCCCCTCCACCAAACTTTAC
>JAODKF010000038.1:7891136-7913748 GCA_026779585.1 Mormyrus proboscirostris | reverse complement strand
TTGCTGAATGGGGAATTAACTCTTTTTTTGTTTTTTTGAGGGCTGTCTTTATACTCTTTTTTTTTTTTTTGTTTTTTTGGGTGGGGTGATTTTAGCCTGCATCTTTTTTATTTGGGGGGGGGGCAAGGAGACTGCATCATTTAAATTGTTTTGGGGGGGTGAATGTAGACTATGATTTTTATTTTTGGGGGAACGAATGTAGACTGTGTTTCCTTTTTTATGAGGGGGGGGGTGAATTAAATGTCAAATTATGTACAAATTACATGTACACATACTAGCCAGTCCCCCTCGTCTCCTACGCCCCCGGCTGGCATCCCCTTCCGGGTGTTCTGTGCTGCCTGGGATGGTCACCAGCCCTGTCCAACTGTAAATTATACCTGTTCCTACTTCCTTCATTCCCAGGTAACTTCATGTATTTCATGAATTTTGATAAGTGGCTCCTGCTGTCCAGTCGACTCGTAGCAGGTGAGCGAATCCTCGGCTGCCAGATTTCTGTATTGGCCAGAGCCCGAGCCAAAAGTGCGGCGCCTTTGAATGGTTCTTAAATGCAGATGGAAACAAAGGAGGCTGACCGCGCGTGTGCTCATTTCCAGGAATCGGAACTGGTGCCGGCGCCTCTATTTTTGGATACCTGACACGTAGTACGGCCCCTGAAGATCGTAGCACGGTTTTTGCAGCAGTCATGGCCTGCCGGCAAGCTGGCCTCCTTATCGGTCAGTGGCCTATTCAGCATCTTCATGCTTCCTGTCACAATGTGTCCTTGTATTGTGCTAGTGTCTACGCCATCCATTTATCCGTCCCTCTTTCCAAAACAGGTCCGGCTTGCAACATATTTTTGAGGTTGTGTAACTTCCAGCTTGGACCCTTTGTTGTAAATAAGTTCACTGCACCAGGGGTATGTAACCATACTGGTACATATATTGATGTGTTTTTTTTTTTTGTTTGTTTTTTTTTTTGTCTGCATGTGGAGTAGCATGCTAGCCTAGCAGTTTAGTTGTGCAGCATAAGTGAGTTTTTTGTTTTGTTTTAATTATTTATTTATTTTTTTTATTGTGGAGTGGTTGCCATTGAAATCTCCAAAATTGTTCCTGTTCAGAATTAAAATAATTATATAAATATAAATATTAAATAATTATTTTAGGATTTTTTTCCCACCTCCCCATCTTGCTCTTCATGAAACACAGATGCATATGTAGGTGAGAGCAAGCTTGGCAGTAAGGGGCGGCCACCTGGAGGGGCACCAGGGAGCTGGGGGTTAAGGGCCTTGCCCAAGGGCCCAAAGACATGTGACTGTGTTGCTGAGGTTGGGCCACATGCTGCCCCTTAGAACACAGCTGGTTACCTGTGTTACATTTTTCATGTTCATTTTCCTATTAACCATTGTCACTAAAAATTAGACAAGAACTAATTGTGGGTTACTCATTTTAATTCTGCAGAATTGAAAGCATTTGGTCAAAGTAGACGAAAGAAAGCCTTAAATTATACTTACTTCTCCATCCAGTTCTTTTTATAGCACACGGTTGGAGTGTCTCCTCAGTCTCTCTAAGCTTTTCTTTGGCCAGTGATTTGGTTGTACAGATCCCAGTCCCAGCATTTTGGTGTGATTGCTGTCTTCTCTTCTAGCTCTTCATGTGTCTGCTGTGGATCCTTCTTCAGCTGGCAGTGCTGTTAATGTACTGGGACCTGCCACCTGAGAATTCTGGGACCTGTATCACCAGGGATGTGGAGGATGTGGAAGAGGACAGTGAAAAGGAGCCCCTAGTGGGCGCCGAAGAGCCATCTGGATCTTACGGCACGGTTTCTCCGGGCCCATCAGAACCTGTTCCCAATGGTAGTCTTCCTCATAGTTCCCCACCCTCCTCACATTTGGAGTTGCCTAGTCGGTCTAACCCCTTTAGGAACTTCAGTGCAAGCAGAGGTGAATAATCCTCTCTTTCCATCTGTTCTGCTATCTGCTGTACATTGTTCTTTCTGGTATGTATGTTGTGCCCATGCTGCATCGCTCATAGGTCTTTCTCTGCAGAATTCTTAAGGGAGGAAGTAGTGGTTCTGCTCACGGCCCAGTTCATCACACTGTTCAACCAAACCACACTAGAGGTACATCCAGTCAAACATGTACACGACCATTATCTATACGTCAGAGTTGCAGGGTTTGTTGACAAAGAAAAACTTGGTATGTATTCAGATCACTTGTCTGTATTTTTCCCCTGCAATATAGACCATGGTGACTCCTCTGACCCAGAAGTACTTCAACTTTGGCGAGCTGGAGAACAGTGTCATGTACTTTGCATGTGGGGTGGAGGTGATCGCTGGGTTCTTCTTGGTTCGCTGGCTTAGCCCCCGTGTGGGTGACCGTGTGGTCCTGGCCGTGGGGCTGATTGTTGGCAACATCTCCTGTGTGTGGTGCCTCATTTTTATGACCAACCCCCAGGGTGAGTACCCAGTTAGGGTCAAACACGCTGAACCATTTGCATCGTTGTAAGAAGCCGTATAATCTCAAAAGAGTAGATTCACACCCTTAACTCTACATACTTACTGATACAAAATAATGTGCTTATATGAACTGATATTTACTCACCTGGTTCATCTTGTCCGATTTTTTATTTTTTTTTTCTTCCAGGTGGGTTCCAATGGCAGTTGACAGAGTTCATAATCGGAGTATTCCTGCAGGTTTTGGGGTTACCTTTTGTCGCCGTTGCCCAGGTATCTCTCTTCTCAAAGGTGACTGCAGAGAAGACACAAGGTGAGCGGCAGTGCCCCCTAATGCTCATGTAGGTATCTTCTAAGCAGTGACTGAGCTGTAATTTCTCTTTGTAAATGGCCCTTGTAGATCCATGACAGCAAACTCAAAGGTCATGCAGTGTCTTTTATGTAAATTAACTAGGGCTGTGAGGCGATTAATCTTTTAAATTGTGATTAATCGCATCAAGAGAGTGGTTAATCACATGTTTGGTCTCATTATAATTTGTTGAAAATTAGCTAGAGAAACAATCTCAGACTGAGACAAACTCAGAGCACGGTTAACTACCAACAATAAAAAGTCACAGGTGTGAGTAAGAGAACAAATCAACTCAACGAGGTAATAAAAGAAGTTAACAAATAAGGAAATCCAAAAATAGTAATAATCTATAAACTGCACATAAAGAACTACAAATAATGCAATGAGTGATACACCAATGAACAGAACTGACTGCAAGGACCCGAAAAAGAAAACACAGGTTGACCAAGATTATCGGCAGCTTGCCTCTGCCAAACCTCTAACGATAACTTAAACTTGTACAGATCATTTCCACCAAAAATTCTACTAAGTTTCGGTGCTTTCAAAATGGCATTGTTTAATTAGCAAGGATGTCAAATTACTGGTAGTTCTGGACTTCACAAGCTATTTTGTTCCAAATTATTGCTCATTAATTAAAAACAATGAATTATGTGCAAATTTTGTATGTATGAAAATGAATTTTCTTAGCCACAGAAAATTCTCATACTGGTATAAACTCAGAAATCGGGATCTCGGGAGAGTGAGAACCTCCTATTTTTATTTATCTTTTTAATCATACATCTTCCCATATATTCAGCAGGCAGATTGAAACACTGTTTTCTTAAATGTAACAACACAACATGATGACTATAGTAAATGTTTCTGTTACGACGTCTGCAGCAGCAGCAGCAATCAAATACTTCAGGATATAGAAATTTATGCCAATGAACACTCTTGTACATGTGCTTTAACAAAATGTAACTGGTTGATTCTACTCTTATTCTAGTTTTGTTTTTCTTTGTGATTGAGAATGAGTAGCCTTCTGTAAATGCTTTTTTACAGGTCTTGCATAAAGTTTAGCTTAAAATATAAATTTTTATTCAGTGTAAATGGTAATGTACTATACAGTAGCCAAATTATAATAATTTATTGTCCTAACCATATAAGCCACAACAACCTGTTTATCTGTTTACACCTTTGCAGGATTCAGTCAGGGTATCCGTCGTTCTGTTGGGGGACTGGCCACCATCCTAGGTCCCCTTTGGGCTGGGGGACTTACAGAGAACCTCTATGTCATGCTGGGAGTTATGATGGTGTTACTCGTGCTGCTGACAGTAGGTTCCGAGTTGTATTTGTGTTCTGAATAAAGGTGCACACAAATGCAGGTCATAATTCTGCGGAAATACAAAAATATAATAATAAATGAGTCAACATTTGTAAATGTATTTCGTTGTATTCAGTTTGCTATAATTCTTATTCTACTGCAATACTAGGATGTAAATTATCCCCTGCTTTTCCTTTCAGGTCATGATGGTATTTTCCTACAACCGCTTGGTAGAACCAAGCATTGCACAGAATGCAGACAGGTCAGAGGTTTCTGGGTAGAACTGTTCCCTTTCGTATGGGAAAAGCGAAGAGGTAAGTCATTTTATAACTGAATTTTCATTTTACATATTGAATCATATAGTAGCATGTCTGCTCCCTATATTCTGATACTGTCATTCTAACACTGCAGGTATTTGAGTTGCCCTAAACAACACAGAACTCCCTGAAGAGATTTGGATACTATATGCATTCAGTAAATATGGAAAATATAATATTGTGAAAATATGTAATATGTCATTATTGCACAGAAAGAGCGCAAATTATTAAATAACATGTGCCAAAACTTTATTATAGCATTTTCTTAATGAATCAGGACAATAAAATAAGTGGCATATCCAGATCCAATAGACTTATCTATCCCATAGATACATAGGAATATGCAATTCCATATAATACACAAGTAGCTATGTGGGCCAGTGTACAGTAAATGCACTATAAATTCAAATCACTGGTACAGAGTATGTTCCTCATGAAGACCTCTTTTTTTTTACCTTTTTTGGTAAAATGTTTCTGGTTGTTATCAACTGTGTAATATGTTTCATTTGTTTGGTATGAACATGATTTGTTGAAATCAATTTTATAATTTTCTAGTTTACAACAATAACAGAAAAAAACATACAAATAACATATTAAAATAAACAGATGACTGGTTTTTAATACAAAAAGGTATTAAAATGACCTTATTGGTGTCTTTTTTTTTCTCGGTCTTACATCAGTCACCATAGGGGCACTATAAGCAGATTAACAGCATAGGAGCCACAAGGGTGTCTCACTAACCATTGGCCAGTGTGTTTTTTTGGAATGTAAAAGGCATGAACATGTTCAAATTTAAGCTCAACAGATTTTAAAATGCACTTGAACAGACCATCATCTTCCTGTGATTTTGCAAAAATACACTAAGAATTAAAAACCCATAGTACACAATTAATACTATTAGTTAACAATTAATTCTTTAAAACACTTGCTATTTAATATTACTATAAGGCAGCTTGCAAGAAATATGATATTGCAAACCTGAGGATTATCAGTTACTTGCATTACACACAAAAAAGGAAAAGCAAGTCAATGCTATAAGGAGCACCCTAAATGATTAATTTTAAAAGTTTTAGGGAAAAACTGCTAAAATCTTCAAAAACATTTTTGATATACCGTACCAGGATGTGCCATTAAGAAAAAAAAATTACTTTGTAGGACAAAAGAGATTCAGGTAGCCCATTTTCTATGAAAAAGGAGGTACTGTATGAAAGGCAATATATAATTATGAGGATTTATTTGTCAATCAGTATTTTGGGATAAACTGGCAGACATTTAGGAAACAAATATGTTTTCATTGGTGAAAGGATCACCAAAAGTCATGTTATGACACTGAAATGTGATGACTGTTTGTTTGTCTGTTTCTTTGTTGGGTATTCATCCTCAGTGAATGATCCTGGTCTGAGGCTGTATCCCATCAGCATAGTTTGCAAGTTAAACAGATACAGAATTGCACTTAAATACAATGATTATGTAAACAATGTCTTTTATAATAAAGTTATAATGTTAACACTTTTCTAAGGATTTTGAATGAATGCCCTGTTACTTTGTGTTGCTTGTACTTTATAAGTGTCTATGTCTCCTTCCTACTGGGTTGGTAAACACACTGACCCAGAGTAATGTAATGAGTAGCTGGTGGCCAAGGAAGATCACAGCCATGGTAAAACATCTGTTCCAGCATTCCGTGCTTAAACTGGGCAAACTCCTCTGTTGGATCCCTGTGTCCAGGCCTGCTGATTAGCACGCCATGTTTGGCATCAGTGTGCTAGATTTTAAAGCTGATGGGAACGGTGATCAATGGGACCCTGCCATCGTTAACCCCGATTAGCTTGATGCGGCGCAGTATTGAAATCTAAGGCATGGTATAAACCATTGTCCTGCCACTGAACTGCAAGCAGATAATTCAGACAAGGTGAGGGGCAAGAGGAGGAGTGAATCATCACTTTTCCGAGGAGGACAAGTGGGGAGAAATGGAAAAACCCTCGCTGCAAAGGAATTTGCTTAGGTATTTTGTAGATAATGGAATATTTATTATGCAGGTTATCAAGTATGTGAATAAATACAGATTTTAAAATTTATTTTACTAATGCAATTACAAAGACATACTGTAAGATATTGGGAGCACCACAGGTGCATTTCCAGTAAACTCATGACCCCCAGACCCCCAGCCCCCATGCTCTCTCAATCCATCTGTCTACTGAATTCATAGGAAGAGTCATCAGAGATATGAATTTCACTGCCAACATAAATGAACCTCTCAGTGAGGTCTCCCACAGTACATTTGCATCAGCAATCATACTCAAGTCTGCAGGTTCCTCACAGAAACCGCATGCAAACTCATTAGAAACAGCCTGTTCTTGTAGTCCGGCCAGGTCCATCCTCATCCTCCCAGTAGGTGGGAGCCTACTGGACTTAAAGCTGAATCTTGTAGCAACAGCAAGTCGGTGGTCGGACGTCATCAGGAGTCGTCGATCTGCCACAGTAACAGCTACTCCCTGAGAATGGCAACCATCAGAGTGACCAGACCAATAATAAGTGTATCTTCCTACAGAGATCTGGCCACTCCATGGTCAGCGTACCTCAGAGAGTGCCACCACTGAAATGTGAGTTTATGAAGTTCCTCTGACATCAGAGGAAGATGGTCATCATGTCAAAAACACAAGATGTTCTACTCGCCTATTCAGATGGGCTGCTTCAGATTAAGATCCGAATGCTGCCATGCAGCAGGCTATGCCTCAACACCACACCAGTTCCGATGCCCAACATGCCTGAGCCTGTTGGCTCTCTGGCTGGTTCTTGCTGTATGACTGTGAGACATGGACACTATCCATTGACCTGAGATGAAGGCTGGACTCCTCTGGTACTGTGTTTCTTTGGAGCTTTGGGTAGCGCTGGTTTGATTTTGTGTGGAACGTGAGGTTGCTCAGGGACTTTTGAAATGAGGCACATTGTGTCATCTTGAGGGAGCGTCAGTTATGGCACTAGGGCCATGTGGCACGTTTCCCTGAGGGTGATCTGGCTCACAGAATCCTCACTGCGGACTCAAGCAGCTGGACTAGGCTAAGGGGACACCCACATGACACCTGGCTGCGGCAGACAGATGGGTACTTCCGGAGGGTGGGACTGGACTACAGTATGTGTCACCCTGAGGGGTCACCAGCTGGGATCCTGAGGTGTTTCTTTGTGTGGTGGATGCCAACACCAACCTGACACCAACTTAGCAATTGCTAAATTGAATGACTAAATTGTAAGATGAACACTAATCAATGTTGCATCATGTTACCCTCCTGTTACACTAATCAATTTAATTCTTCATAATTTTTCCAGTACTAAAATGACTGCAAGGTCTATGCAATGGAAAACTAATTGGTTTACATCAAGATAAGAAACTTGCAATATATATATTATAGAAAATCTTTTATAGCATTAAAATCTGCTTCTAGAGTTAAGCGTACTAAATACAAAGCAAAAACCAGTAAAAAATTTTAAACGGAAAGTTTCACAGAAATCATTCATTCAGTAATTAAGTGAATTTCCTTACCTGCAGCCAAAAGTTTCCATTTAGTTAAATGGATGAGTTTTATATTTAGAATTTCCATTACTCTTCATTTTAATTGAAGGAGAAAGTGACTGTTGGAGAAATGTATATAGATAAATCTTGTACTTTAAATGTTTAAATGGTGAATTTCTAAAAATCGTATGTAATTGGGTTTTGGAAATGAATCAGTCAGAGACTTGCTGAAAAGGATCGACTGGAATAGATAGTAATCAACATAAAGTTACAGCCTGATTTATGATTTTGGAGTTGATATGGTAGGTATGGTTATAGGGGTATGTGTGTGGGGTTAATTAGAGGTGCTCACAAAACAGTCACCTTTGTTTAAAGCAGTTTTCATTTAGTGGTCAGTGGTGTGTTGTTATTTCATTTCTTTCTGATTAATTAGTGTTATTTGCTAATTGTTAACTCTGCCAACCTTTGTTACTCTTCGTTCCATCTTACTGTTGTTTGACTTAAAATGCAGTGGTACCTTGGAACACGAACTTAATTCGTTCCAGAAGGTTGGTCGACTCGCGATTTGTTGAATTTCCCCATAAGAAATAATGTAAATTTAATCCATGCCAGAACCCCAAACGATTTTCTACCTACCAAACTAATGATAAAAAAACCATTAACAACATTAACAATCAATATGAAATTAATACACACACACACAAAGCACACATACAAATGAGATAAACATTAAATTAATGTCAATCCCATATCCCGATACGATAGAAAACACGCATGCACCACCTTAAATTCACGCTATAATTTCCTTTTTAAGTTCTACAGTTTCTCTCATTTCTTTTATCTTTGATTTACTACTGGCACTGCTCACATTCTTAAGGGGCATGATTACTGTATCACTAAATGGACTGTAGATAAAGCACAAAAAATCACACTGAGCACATAACACAGCTTTCGTTCATCGATCTCGGTCAAGAGGTACTGCGAGACTGAGAACGATGCATAGGCATCAGCATCCCAGCAGGTCCGTTTGCCTTCGTTTCAGCCCATCAGAGACAGGTCTCGATCCCTACAAGTTTTAGCAGATCTGTTTTGTTTTGCCGTGTTCTGAGTTGCGGCTTGATTTTTCTCTGATCGTTCGAGGTCCGAATTGGTAGAGCTCAACGTGTCTCCACACATACAAGTTTTAGCAGGAAGGGCCGAGTTCCAAGATTTCCATCGAGGTACAAGTCAAGAAAAATTCAACAGACCAGTTCGATGTCCAAGCTGGTCAAGTTAAAAGACGTTCTAGTTCCAAAGTTCTACAGTACTGATTCAACAAAATATACTGACTCTTTCCAGTCAAATGCATGAAACCTTAAAAATGTAAATTGTTTAGAAAGGTAAGGATAACATTAAGCTATTCATGCTTACCAATTTACATTGTAATGTGTTATTTAGCAAAAATGACACATACTCTATTTATATTCTCTAGGGCTTTGAGTTCTTGGCCTGAGAGCTGAGTGTTGAATTTCATTAATTAAAATTTGATTAAAAATTTAATTTAAGACTTAAACAGATTAAAAACCATTCAAATGTGAAAGAATGAGTTGGTCCTAGTATTTGGTCTTAGTATTTCCTAATATGTTTTGTTTTACTGCTGGACATCCTGTCCAAAGGCAACTAACAGAAACCAACATATACAGTACAGTGAATTCCCTGCTAGCTGTTCACACTTTAGCATCACAGCTCCAGGCTTAGGGTTTACATCCCACCTCCAGCTGTATCTATATGGAGTGTTCAGGTTCTCCACGTGTGTGCAGAGGTTTCCCCCCACAGTGCGCACTGCAATGGACGGGGGACTCCATCCAGTGTGTCATCTGCTTCGTGTCCCATGCTTCTGGGAATAGATTGGTTATAGATGGATAAATAGATGGATAATTGGTTATAGGTTAAAATATAGATATTATAACAATAACACCTTATTGATCCCCATGGGGAAATTATCTTTCTGCCAACTCCGTCCTGCTGTCAACGACACACCCTCACACATGCAGGTGACAGCAAACTTGGCAGTGGAGCAGTCACCTGCAGCCGCGCCCATGGAGCTGGGGGCCCAGGGCCTTGCTCAAGGGCCCAGAGATGTTCTGAACTGTTCTGCTCTGAACTGGCAACAATTATTAGTTTACATAATATTGCATCATACGTGTGTTTTTTCCAGTAGTCACTCAACCTGTATTTTGCCAGAAATGGCAAAGAAATAAAGAAATAAATCATAAAAATACATAGACATCATTGTTACTGTCGCAGCTATTCGTGGCCCTTAACTCTGTTGACAGCACATGACTCCTTGTACATTAGTGCAGTATTATTGGTTATGAAAGATGGATTCATGGGTACTGTGATACATACCTATTCTAAAATATATACTAATCAAATCTAATCTAGTTGTTGCTATTTTAATCATCCACTAGAGGTCAGTGTGTAATCCTATTTTGCAACTGGACCAGAATAAATGAGCATGAAACTATAACAATAAAAATAATCACTGCTATAATAATAATAATAAGAATAATAATAATAATCAGTATTGAAATAAACAGCAAAGTCATCTACATCAATATAATATATATTTTTAATCTTTTTAGTTTCGATTTTAAACCATAATTGAAAGTGCTGTGTATTCTTTTTCTGGTTTTAACTATTTGCTTTTCGTCTGCACAAGTAACATAACTGTGGCAAAAAAGAACTGGTGTGGTTGCAATAACATAACACATTTTGTATACTGTACTATGAACTAAATTTCCCCTGTCACAGCCAAATATGCCTTAAAGATTTGCCAGGTATTTTGTTTAGACTTAAGATGGTACCCTGTTCTTTTCTAGAATGGTACTATTCTGGAATTACATTTACTTTGGAATTTCTTAGATGGGCAGTTTTATGTATAACAGATTGGAGCAAAAACTCCCACATTTATAATATGCTGCCTGAATGTTAATTTTTTATCTTCCTCAATATCAAATTTGACACAACACCAAAACATTATTTTGTCTTTGTCTTAATACACAATAAAATTATACACACACACATATATAAACCCAGAAAAATAATAATAAAATAAAAAAATATAAGAATTGCTCTGGTCCTCCTCTCTAGCATAGCTAATGTAATTAGCAAAGCAGAAATAGCTATTCCTGGCCTATAACTGGGAGAAAGGCAGTGAAGAACTGTGGGACTTTTACATGGAATTGTAGATGTACTGATAGCAGCCTGAGAAATGCAGCCACGCTAATTCCCACCAGGAAATGGGAGAAAGGAACAAAGAGACCATCCACAACCAATGAACCCGCAGTAATAATGACACAGTTGACACGTTATTCCAGATCTGGGGCAAGAAGGGAACCTGGAGCACAGACATGGGCTGGTATGGTTCCAATTAGAGATGCTTTAGAGATAAATGAACAGATTAGACAGCTTGGACTCAACAAAAAAAGAAATACAATTAAAAGCAGACTTGAATCACTGACACACATTCCTCAACACTTCAATTATATGTAGTACTATTACAAAATACTAACCTATTTGTTTGCCTTAATATTTATTTAATGATACTTAAGTAATCATTAAATAAGTAATGCCAGTAATAGTCATCTAGGCCTAATGATTCTAGGGAAGAGATACTATTATTACCACATATAAAATGTGGCAATAAAGGTATTTAAAGTTAATTTTCTCCAATAAGGTTGAAAAATCAGAGGCCACATCAAATTAGGTATTTCTGTAGCTCATCGTGGGGCACAACACTTGTTTTTTACATATAATTAAATATTAAATATCTATATTGTAACAGGTATTTACATGGTGTAGAGAAGAAAAAAACAAAGCCAGACTAAATACCTAAAATCTATTAAAATTCAATAAAAATTTAAGCTGGGAAAGTGCACCTGCATATTGCCAGCAACCCAGCTACTGGGCTGTACATTAACATCATGGATTTGATATTAATGTAAATGAATTAATAAAGAATTACAGTATCTTCTATTGACAGTAATAAGACCTAACAGATTATAATACTTCATAAGCTTCAGTGAAGGTCTCATTTATGAAATGTGCCATTGATACTTTCATATGTATTATAATAATTTGAATAATAAATAAGAATGCACTGTTGCTTTGTACTGCAATTTGAAGGTATCTATAGTGCATTATAGATGAGAGCTTCATAAATAATTCAGAATGTATAAACACACCTATAATGTGATATGCCTTTATAATATTTATGGCCATGCTTTATGAATCTATTATAATGTATTATGAATATGTTCATAGAATCTTATACACATGGCATTCAAAAAAAAGGAAGCAGTTTTCTGGCTAACTAAAGTAAGAGTAAGAATAGTCAGTTAGACAGTCCATAGGATTGAAATACTTATTATTATTACTATTATTAGCATCATCATTATAATAAGAACAACAACAATAATAACAGTTATTATCATCATCATTAATAATAATAATAACAATAATAATAATAATAATAAAATTAATACTACTACTACTACTACTAATATTATTATTATTATTATTAATAATAATAATTCATTAATCCCCATGGGGAAATTCTCTTTTTGTCTACCCCATCTTGCTCTCAATGACACGTATGTACTGTAGGTGAGAGCAAGCCTGGCAGCAAAGGGTAGCCACCTGCAGCAGTGCCCATGGAGCTGCGGGTCAAAGGCCTTGCTCAAGGGCCCACAGACATGTAGCTATTCGGCAAAAGCTGAGCTTGAACCAGTGACCTTCTGATCACAGGCACAGAGGCTTAGCCCACTCATGTGAGTGTGGCCAAGACTGCTGGTGAGTAGAGCATAGAAGACATGCCAGTACTGCTGTGTTTCAAAGTGCCATAACTGACATTAGTGTGGTATTATGCAGTGGCACAGATTATTAATTATGGGAAATGGATGTATGGGTATGCCCATCCCAAACTACTCTGTGATATGTGAATCTTTTATAAATCTGTTGCACTGATTATATAAAATGTAGCCTGCAGCAAGAAGGTACATTTCAGATAATTATATAAAATAAGAGACAGCTTGACTGTTCTCTGGGGTTATCTCTAAAAATCTACTCCTGGTTTTGCATATATTTTCATGCGTTGCAGCTGTTCTCTCTCTTGTAGCCCTAAGTCCCTGCTCCCTGGGCCGCCATGTAGCTGTATGGGTTGAGCAAGCGGTTCAGAGTCTGACACCCCTCCAGTTTTAGGCTGGCCTGAGGCCGGCCTCACCTTTTCTTTATTTATTTATTGTATTTTATTCAGTGTTTGGTTTTGTTTATTAATGTCTTTGCCTTGTGTCCCTGTTTTTAGTTTACCTTACCCATGCCTTTTTGAAATCTATTCTGGTTGTACTTATCTTCCTAGTCCAGGGTTCTTCAAATCTGGACCTCGATTCCAAATCCAGGCCTTGTTTTCAGTTCTCCGAGGTAGTTAGTTTAATAATTACTGATTCTGATTGGTCAGAGGCTTCACACTTGGCTCACAGGTAAAGAAAGGCTGGTAAACCAGCAGTGCCCACTACCTCGAGGACCGTGATTTGAATAACCCTGTCCTAGTCTTTCCTAGTGTCAGCCCTCAGTGTTTTCCAGTGTTTCCTATTTTTCTGTGCTTGTTAATTGTAATTTATTCCACCTATTTCTTGTTTTCCCATGCCTGTCCTGATTGGTTGATTTGGTTATAGTCCACACCTGCCCCTTATTATCCTTCTTGTCTATACTGTATGTGGCTGCCCTCATCCCATTCTTCAGTTAGTCATTTTGTTAGATGTGTGTGTTTAAATGTGTGTAGATTATTCAGATACAGTATGTCATTGTTACTTTGTATTTGTAGCTTTGGTTGTTCCCTACTCTCGCTCTCAGTTTTTGCTATGTTCTGTGATGTTATATTTACTTGGTATGATTTATTTCTTATTTCGCCTGTTTATTTCTTGACCTCTCGTGGTTCCATTATTCCGTAGTTTATCCCTTTGTGTTCAGTTCTTGATAATAAATCCCTTTTTCTTGTTAGCCGCTCTGTGGATCATCACTCTTATTCTGCCTGTGCCACGCCCTATCAGGAAGAGGTCACTGAGGCTTCAGAGTACCTGATTCTTACTTAACTAAAATCACAATGAAACAGAACATTTTTCATTGCTGTATAAAGGAGTCAAAAGCCAATATGCAAATATCATCTCCTGTTACACTTAATATGGCAGCATCTCAACAACACCTGCCAGTCTGCCAGCAATGATGATAAGTCATGTGTGGGAATCTCTTAGCATCCCTGTGAACAGAATAATGTGACGGATATTTTAATGAACTGGAGATATATTTTTATGTATAGAGATGGTCAGGGGCGTGGGCAAATAGAATAAAAACACATGCTATTTTGCAAATAATGTACATTTGAGCATTTTGTTACTGCAGTGTTTCAGTAGGTTCGCAGGTTGGTATATGAGAATGATCTGGTCCTGGTGACAGCAAAGGATCAGAATGTATCAAAATAATCTGGGACTGATATATAGAAGTATTTAAAAATCTATACAAAGCATTGCAGTAACACGTTTCTCCCCCTACAGCAAGACCCCCACAGCCCTTACAGTGGTTAATAGTGTAAAAGCATAGTTGACATAATTAGCAGCCTCATCTAATTTCCAGCCACTTATCCTGGGGCCTGTATCACAAAGAGAGAGATCTGGCTATGAACATCATTCATATTCCACACCCAGACTGAACATGGAAGTGTGAGGCAATAGTGCTATATACTGAGCCACTGATAAGCGTCTTGATTTCTTTTTGGTAATGGTTAGTATTTTGGTAATCTGGATATGATCAGATACAGGTGCAAGAAGTATTGCAGGGAGCTCACTCTCACACATATTTATTAAGAATCAAGGATTTGTTAATTCCATGTTCTGATATTTCAGATATCTAGACAGTTTTCTAAACAAACAACAGGGAGTATATGTTCCATTTGGCTGTTATTTTAAAATCACCGCATGAATTGAACTCCAATGATTTTTCAACATTTTTTTGCATCCGTAGTGACTAACTCATCCTTCCAACATATCGTACAATACATAGAAAATAATTTTTAAAAGTTATTCCTGAAAGTAAATTGAAGTAAACGCGTGTATATGTCCTACAATATGTATGTATATTTTTTCTGATAAAATATGTAATAAATCAACTTTATGGTAATATACATTATTTACGTAAAGCAGAATTTAGAAATGTTTAACTTTAAATGGACACTGCTATATTTAAAACGAGTGTAGGCTGGAAAATTAATGCCATATCTTATCCAAAATCTGTTTCACAAGTGAGCAACCACTGGTGTGAACATCCTCCATGGCCATTCCTGTCCCTGCAGGACTCATTTTATCATCATTCGCATCTGCAGTCATTCTTCATCTATTTAAGCTCACTCTGGCAAATGCTTCATTCTCAAATTTGGTATTTGTTTTTTTCTCCCCTGATTATTCTTAGTGGTTGGTTCTATAGAGCCTGGCTTTCAAGTTTTGAATCTGTTCAATCTCTCAATTCTCCCATTCTGTTTTTAGTAAGAACCTGGGCTTTCAAGAAATGAAACACAATCGAAAGAATCAAGTTCGAAAAATAGCATCACAATGACATCTCATGGCCCAATGGCCTTCAAAAAAGCTCAGTTTTACAGGCAGACTAGACATTCATTGCTATGATACAGTGTCTTGGAGAAACATGACTGTCAGTTTTGTGGCATTTTTAAAGAAATACTCAATTAACATTGATTTAATGTCATCACTTTTTGTTGGGTCTGTTATCTAATTACTCTTATACTCAGAGTCAAAAACAGAAACAAGGTGGATGTGTGAAAAGTGATTATAATAAAAATATAGCACATTGAGGATTGACTTAATATGGAACCGAAGTTTAAACAGGCTTTATGCAACTTTCAAAAGCTTTCAAAGGTGTCGCAAATGAGGTGATGTGGGGCTGCACCCAGTCATTAGATGGAGACCTGAGACATGATTTTGTACCTTTTATGTAGGCCATTTTGGTCAATATGCTCCAGTGCTATATCTTCAGCTTGTACTTGGTTTTAATACCAAATTAAATAAAAGCATTTGAACAATTTCAAAAGATTATAACATTCTTCCATTCTGTGTGCCACATATTCAACAGCACCAGTATGTTCAGCACTTAGTGCTTGGAGTCTTGCCTGCTAAACAGGGCTGGAATGATAGGCAGAAGAACTGGTGATGTTTGTGTTTACCTCGGGGTCAGAACCAAAAACAAAGCCAAAAATGGACTTTGCATCACCTTAAAAAGAATCATATGCCAATACAATCTGTCAGTGTTGGTCAGCTCCCCGAAATACCTGTTGCAGCCGATCTTCAAATCCGTTACCTAACTCATTGATGTATGGGGTTAGTGAGGCAATGGTACCACCAGATGACTTCAATTAAAATTGGGGGTTAGTGCTAGTGCCCTGTAACAGTGCATTAAGTAATAATGCCACATTATGTAATAACTCAACAATGTGTAAGAAATTTTCATCATTACATAATGCATTGTAACACATCATGGACTGGAGTTAATTCATTACTGAGGCCTCAATAAAATCGCAATTTAAAGTTGTTATTCACTGAGGGCCTTCAGTTAGCCTGTCTCATCATCAAGATGAACCTTGCTGCATGTTTAACCTGAACAGAATACTAGAGGTGGAAGAAGAGACCCCACTGGTCTTTATGAAGTTATACCTTTTGGGCTAGAAAATACCTACTGTATCTGAATTCTAGGCACTTTTCAACAATGCATCACAGGATATATTAAAATGTTATTTTTACCTAGGTAATATTCTAGTGTTTTCTATGATGATGCCTAACTGCCACTGGTCTTTATGAATAGCTTGTTATGCCCTATAGACTAGCAAATGCACCAAATGAATGACGCACTATATGACACAGTATTTACCTAGATAATTTTCTAACATTTTGTAAGACGATGCCTAAACAAATAAGTCATGTTAGATCCATTTTACAACACTTACCAGACAATTATTATAGTTTTTTTATAGTTTATAGTTTTATATATCCTTGGGTGTATGTCAAGTCTGAATAGTTTGCATATGTATCCATGCAAGGTAAGGCAATTTTTGATAAGCTCATTCTGTCTTCAGGCAGGAACATAGAAGGATTTGTGGGTTTCTCCAAATTTATCTAAGTTTTATCCGAAGTTTTAATTCCCTAGCCACCCAATCAAAGCCCTGGTTCATTGAGTCAATGATGGAAGCTCAGCATGTCTTTGCGATTGAATATGAAATGCTTCTTCACTTTGGGTCTTATTATAGCATACCAGTGTCCAAAGAATGTTTTTCTTGATTGAGTTGAATGCATCCAACGGTGATATGGATGTCCCAATTTACAGGATCACTTGAAAGATTCCACCTGTGTGTCCTTTTTCACTCATTAGCTATTCCCCATGGGGAATCAGCACTGAAGGAGTGGCACTGTTAGTTTACATTTGTGATTATAACTATTCACAAGAACCCTGAGTTCCTATGTGTTAAATCCCTGACTCCATCACATGCTTTATTAGACTTTCTCTTTAATGTTAAAATTACTTATCATGCAGGGTCTAAGAATGTAAAAGACAATGCACTCTATCAAGTATATGCTAGGTCAGGGGATTGAGATCTATAGTCAGTGAGACTATACCTAATCCATTTTTTAGCTGCTATTCAGTGGGATGCTATGCCAGAAAACCAGGAGGGCACTTGGGTCACGCAGTCTCCATATGATTTTCCTTCTAGCCTCTTGTTTATAGCTTCTAACTAGAACACCACTGCTGAATTTTGACAGGTTGCCACTGTCCTTGGTGCAGCAACGCAATGGCCAGAGAGGCAAATGAATGTGAATCCAAGAGGTACCATTCTGACAGCATCGAGACAGCTGATAAAATTTTGTTATCTCCCAACTGTCTGGTCTTATGTTACCCCACCAACCTTCACATACTCTCTGAACTTTCTTTATTGGTTTCCTCAATGTTCCTCCATATAACCTCCATAGTTCTGATACCTGATGAGATGGTAGAACTCTATCTGTTGAGTTCAGTTCCCCTGCATGGTTACAATTATCTCAAAGCCTTCTTCTTCTCCGAGGCTTTCAGGACCTTGTTATCTGGCCTAACTGCTCCCTGATCTACCTGCAAGTACAACATTATCTGCTCTGATTAAGTTGCATTCCTGGTAATCTTTTTGGCTCTTCACCAAGGTCAGAAGTTCTGCTCCTCCATGAGAAAATATCTCTAGAGGAAATCCCACAAAGATACAGGGAGAATGTAAAAGCAATGAAATAAAATATAATTACACAAGAATAAACAGGATGACAGCAAGAGAAATGAGGGAAATAACCTAAGAATAGTGGAAAAAATACAAGACTGCTGCACTATGATGCCATGTTAAATTGATTTCTTTTCTGATCGAGTGGAGTTTAATTGGAAAGTGGCACATCTGCTTTGAGTTGTACTCGTATATGCAAAGAACACCAGAATGTTCACATTTCAATGTGCACTTGGGAATCAAACATTCATGCTTCCGATTGACAACCTCACAACAGGGATCCCAGGCATTGACAGCTGGTTCCTGCAGACCCATGTCTGTAAGTATGTAAAACATAAGAGTATTATTCAAGCCTGCCTTTGGCTACTGCCCAACTCACTCTGCACCCAACCACTTTGGCCCCTGCTACAGGTGGTAAGCCCATTGGAGGGCGGGGCTGTGTCCAACCAGGCCCCATGGGTACAGGCCTGGCCACCAGGCTCTCGCCATCGAGCGCCACCCCTAGGCCTGACTTCAGGGGGCGGCCCCGGTGACCCGCGTCCGGGCGAGAGAAAACGTGAACATATGTTATTACTCATCATAAGGGGTCTAATGAGCCGCATCTCGTCTGGTTCCTCACCCAGGACCTGTTTGCCTTGGATGACCCTACTAGGGGCATAAAGCCCCGGGCACCTTAGCTCCTGGGATCACTGGAACACGCGAACCCCCCCACCATGATAATGTGTCGGCTCCAGGAGAGGGTTTCTTACATATTCAATTTTACACATTCGAGAACCTCTGTCAAGTACTGGGGCCCCTGAATCTGCCAGGGTATCCTTGCCCCTCTGACGCCCCTAGTCTTCAGTCTCAGTCCCATATAATTTGCCCTAGGTATTTTAGTCTATTCCCCCAATGAAAGCCTTATTAGTTATCTGATACATGCTATAGTTATTAGTTATCTGATACAGGGTGGTTAACCCAAAGTCCATACCCACATACAAATAAATTATATCGATAATCATGATCACCTGTTTGCTTATCACCAAAGTTTGTTTTTGAATTGTGTGACTTCATCCTTGTTGACACCAATTGTAACTCAGCACTCAAATCCTGCTTAGCTCCCTCGGCTATGTGCCGCACACCCAGTGGCCTCAGTGCTGTCAGTGCTGAGTACTTGTGGCCTCGGTGCTGTCAGTGCTGAGTACTTGGACAGTACTCCCCTGCGGAAAAGAAACAGACTGACAGGCGGTTGTGCATAGTCTGGGTCATGACCTTTTGTCAGTGTGTCTTGTTAATGCATTTATATAGTCTCTAATTCTGTCCTGCTGTCATGTCAAGTAGGTTTGTTAAGTTATCTCCCAGAGATTTTTGGAACATTGTGATATTTGGGTTTTTGCCTGACAGCTTTACACTAGCAAAAAACATTTTTTCCACTGTAGATAACATTCATAATTTAATCAAAGGTTCACTCTAAACTGAAATAGCATGCGACCCTATACTGCTAAACTCAGATAATCAAGAAACACAATCGTAAATATTTTAATGTAATGTCTGTATGCATAGGTCCTCTCTCTGTTATCTACATTTCACCTAGTTTAAGGCTGATTAAAGTATGTTAAACAATTCCTCTTTGATAAACTAAATGTTAAACTGACAGAAAAAACAGACATTTCTGTTTATAATTATTTCTGAGTGTCTTGCAATTTGAATTCCAGTGAGATATACCATGGGTGCAAAAATTCACAGAAATATCCCAGAAATATTTTGTGAAAAAAAATATAATTGGACAAACCTGTCAACAAGATTTAGCCTCAGGGGGAAAAATCCTTCAAAACCACAGACCAGACAGTAGATGTTCACTGATCTCCTTTTGTCTTTGTTTTCGAACGCAAGTATGGTTCTCATCATTTGTAGAAAAGAAGGGAATAAAAAATATGTTCTCAAAGTGTCAGGCTTGCATAAATTCTTGGGAGTCTTGGGCCTACCTACATTTCATTTGCTATCCGTCAGAGTGCGTGTTTATAGAACAGTTCAGAGAGGGCTGGCTTTACACTGAGCAGGTCATCATCAATCACCCCACTTTGTACACCAAAGACCTGCACTGTAACAACATTGACTCTAATCAAAAAAAGAATGAAAAAATTAAAAAGGAAATCAATCACACAAATGGAAATTTTGAATATACACATTTGTTAAGAAACTTTTGGAACAATATCTCGTTTTCTTTTTTTTTTTTTGGCTTGTCAGGTTCTCAGAATTTGATTATGTTTAGATATTCTTTTTACAGGGAAGTGAAGTGGGTGGCCTTTGCCAGCAAGTGTTTGCACAAATGGACAGAATGTATAAAAAAGATTACTCCCCATTTCCTCTCCTGCCATTACAATGTGTCCCATTTTCGTGGAGAACCTACAAGCCCAGACATCACCCCTATTAGTCACAGAGAGAATCCCAGGGCCAAAGCTGTTCCGTGGCTGGACCTACTGTTAAAAGTTCCCTGGAAAAAATTCCTCGCAGGTTCACCTCAGTTCAGCCAGATCTTGTTATCATTCACATTGCAAGAAGCACTCTGACAGTCTTTAAATTTTGTAGAGTGAGGACAGAAGTATATGGTCTGAGCCATGGCTATAAAGGGGAGCAGAGAAAGACCTCTACTGTCAGAAGCAGAGTTGTTTATCCTTTTATCTTTCAGTGTTGTCTCCCTTCTGTTTAATGTATCCCAACAGCACCAGAGAGAGACTGGGACAGTACAGGGGGATTCAGCATCCAACAGGTGAATGGTCTTCCCAGTGATTTACTGTGAAACTCAGCAGACAGCACCTTTATCGGAAATATGTGGAAAAGTTGTGCTGTTTTCTGCTTTTATTCCTGACTGAAACAAAATGACAGCTTTTGCAAAACACATTCTTCAACTAAATATGCCATTAACTTAGTGTCGCTGAACAAAGCTGTTTTCCCATATATCAAAACCATTTGTCCAGGTGAAGGTCAATGTCCTAGTATTATTTGTTAAAAAACACACATTTTCTGCTTTTTTGATACAATTTTGTGTCAAACTGCGTTGTGTCCTTTAATCTATTTTGTCTCATGTTCTTTTTGGAATTTTACTCTTTTTCTAAGTACAATAGGTCCCCTCAATTCAGCCCATTTGATCTTGGAGATGAAAAGAGAGGGCCATCATCTCATTCATTCTCGGTGTCTCATTCCTTTTTTTCACCCTTTATTTATTTATTTTTCTCTCTCACTCAGTCATCGCCCTTCTTTTTTAAGCTCTTCCCCTTTTGCTCTTTTGCAAATAGGACTCACAGATTTCAGTCAGCACTTCCCTTTCAAAAACCCAGCCTGTCTCAGATATAGCTGGCTTGGATATGGTTCAATACAGGACAGTAATGTAATTATGGAGAAGTTTTTTACACTTTTTTTATACGTAATAACAGCAGTGATAGCACATTCATTTGTCTGATAGAACCATAAGTGCAGCTTGTGGGGAACACAGAATGACATAATCTCCAAACTGAACACTGAGCTGCTGCTTTTAACACGGGACACAGGGTTATGATGTGTCAGTGTTCAGTCGGTCCTTTCTTCACTGTTAAGCTTTGGCTGTCTTTCGGTTCGGATAAAAGAAGATTAAAAATGCAGTCAGTCTGATGGAGTTTGTGTCTCACTTCAAGCTTAACTGGAGCCCATTTAACTGAGACTGTCTATAGACTTGATTTGTTCAATTTCTGGGAACCTGTAGGCAAAACTACAGATGGCCTGGTTGGTATGCTTTCTTATTCTTATAGTCTGCCATCTTATACAACAGGCAAGAATTAACTTCTTAATTGCAGTCTTTTAGAATAGGAAACTATTTATGTAGCGGCACTTCTATTGTTGAATTACTAAATATTGCTTTAATATCAATCAAAAAAACTCATACCATAAAAAAGTCACACATTAGTTAATAAAAAGAGATTATAGAAACAAATGAGGATGACGTGGTGGTCTCACGCACCCAGAGTTGGGGGTTCGATTCTCACCCCCTGTTCTTGGTACATGGAGGTCCTGTGTTCTCATGGGGCTCTGCAAATTAGCCTCTGTAATTTTATTTGCGTCTCTGTTTCATGCATAAGACCTGTGATGTGCTGGCGTCCCGTCGGAGCAGTTCCCTGTGCTTCCAGGGATGAGCTTTGGGGAAGCCATGAGCTTATGTTGGAAACAAAATTACAATCACTTAAAAAAAATTAACGCTGAACACTCACATCCTCTACAGCAGAGGTGTCAAACATACGGCCCGCGGGCCGAATACGGCCCACTATGGTGTCCAATACGGCCCCCGGGATGATTTGAACAATAGTATTAAATATCAAATCTTTTTTATTATCATTATTATTAGTAGTAGTAGTATTAAAAT
>JAODKF010000038.1:7877171-7891036 GCA_026779585.1 Mormyrus proboscirostris | reverse complement strand
AAAAAAAAAAAAAAAAATTCGGCCCGCACATGGTCACATTTCTTCTCATCCGGCCCTCACCCTAAAATGAGTTTGACACCCCTGCTCTACAGTGTATGTACTAAGATTGACTTTGCTAAGTCAACAAATGTCAAGGTTATACTTAAAAACCACATCACTTAACATATTTATGCCTGATGTGTATTATGTTCCCCGCCATGAATTGCCACCTTATCTTAGTGGAGGGATTTGTGTGTCCCCTATGATCTTAGGAGCTATGTTTTCGGGGGCAATTGTCCCTGGTAGGGTTTCCCAAGGAAAATTGGTCCTAGGTGAGCGGCCAGACTAAGAGCAATTCAGAGCACCCCCATAAAGAAAAATAAAACAATAGACAATGTTACCCGACCTGGATTGGGGAGACCAGGGTCTTGCCCTGGAGTCAGGCCTGGACCGGGAGTTTGAGGGTGAGTGCCTGGTACTCAGGCCTCTACCCATGGGTCCCGGGCGGGTGTAGTCCAAAAAAATAACATGGGTCCACCCTCCTGTGGGCCCACCACCTGCAGGGGGAGCTGTGGGAATTGGGTGCAATGTAGATAGGATAGTAGTCAAAGGTAGGGGTCTTGGCGGACCAATTGTCAGAGGCCAAAACTAGCTCTAGGTACATGGAACATAACCTCTCTGGTGGGAAAGGAGCCTGAGCTGGTGTGGGAGGCAGAGAGATACCAACTAGATATAGTTGGGTTCACCTCAACACACAGCTGGAACTCCAGAACCAAACTCCTAGAGAGGAGCTGGACTCTATTCCGCTCTGGAGGTATCCATGGTGAAAGGTGCTGGAATGAGGTGGGGCTACTTGTAGCCCACCGGTTTGGTGCCAGTGTGTTGGAGTTGAGAGGGTTGCCTCCTTTCGACTTTGTGTCAGGGGAAGGGCTCTGATGGTGGTCTTTGCATATGCACTAAACACCAGTTCAGAGTATCTGGCCTTATTGGAGACCTTGGAGTGGGTGCTGGAAGGTGCCCTGTCTGGGGACTGGGTAATGACAGTGAAACCAGGAAGGATGGGTGGGAGGAAAGGCCTGCCTGATCATAATCTGAGCAGTGATCAGTTATTGAACTTATGTGCTAATCACAGCTTTGTTTATAACGAACACCATGTTTGAGCATAAGGGTGTTCATAAGTGCACCTGGCACCAGAGCACCCAAGGTGAGATGGGGGAACATGCCAGATAGACCTGGTAGACCCAAACGCACAATGAGTTTCACTAAGGATCTTCAATTCACACCTCTAGCAGAGCTTCTCTTCTCTCCCGAGGGAGTCAGGGGACATGGAGCTTGAAAGGGGCATGTTCCGGGATTCTATTGCTGAGGCAGCATTGCGGGGCTGTGACCGTAAGGTGGTTGGTGCAAGTCTTTGCGGCAATTGCTGAACCTAGTGGTGAACAACAGCAGTAAAGGTAGCTGTCAGGCTGAAGAAGGAGGCCTTCCAAGCTGGGTTAGCCTGTGGGACTCCTGAAGCAGCTGACAGGTACTAGTAGGCCAAGCAGGAAGTGGCTCTGGCAGTTGCTGAATCAAAAACTCAGCTGTGGGAAGAGTTTGGTGGGGCTATGGAGAAGGACTTTTGATACAGAGCTTGGTAGAGCTGGTAGACTCAGAGGAGGACTTGCCCATTTCTGGGGCTGTGGTCACTGAAGTAGTCAAACAGCAGCTCAATGTTAGGGAGTGGATGAAATTTGCCCTGAGTTCTTGAAAGCGCTTGTTGTTGTGGGGCTGTCTTGGCTGACATGCCTCTTCAATGCTGCATGGACTTCGGAGACAGTGCCTTTGGCCCGACAGACTGCGGTGGTGATCCCAGTCTTTAAGGAGACCAGAGGATCTGTTCCAACTTTAGGGGGATCACACTCCTCAGCCTCCCTAGGAAGGTTTATGCTGCGGTACTGGAGAAGAGGGTCCACCCGTTGATCGAACCCCGGATCCAGGAGAAACAATCTGGATTCCGTCTTGGTTGCAGAGCACTGGACCAGCTTTTCACCCTCGCATGGATACTGGAGGGTTCATGGGAGTTTGCTCAACCAGTCTACATGGGTGAATCTCAATACCAAGAACGCAATGACCATACTTGCCTTCCAAGAACGATCTCGCAAGATCACGAGGATAGAGAACGCACCAATTGTGCATTGAGACAGATGTGTACTCCTGTACTTGCCGCTCTACTATGCTGAGCAGCCAGCTGATTACCCTGACTGTAATTTTTATCGTAGTATTTAATAAATGACACAACATTGAAATGGCCAATCTAAATGACTGATGATTACTATCATGATTACTTGTGTTTTTTTTTTTCCACAAATACCGTTTACACGTAAGGTATTTGTATGTATTTCAACTCTGTACAAACACTATACGCAGGTGTTAACCATTCCAGTTCAGCAGCCGCACAAGCCAAAAAAGTGAAAAACAGTGGGAAAATAATATTTGGCAAGAACGACGGAAACGTTACTCCGATTTTAAGGTAACTCCGATTAAACACCAGCATGTGACATAAAATACTACAAAATGGAAAAAAGCGTTGTTGGCAGCTGCAATAACAGCCGGTGGATTATACCTGGAGGCATAAGTGTAGGCAGCTGATATAAGGCGTTTGATAAAAAGAGGAGAGAAAACATAAGACGAAGCAGGATAGCGCTAAGATGTCTCGTGATAAGTGTAAACCAAAAGCGAGTGTAATGACTGCGAGCGAGGAAACAGGAGAGAGAGCCGTAAATGCGGGTAACGGGGTTTTATTCAGGGCTGACAGGACGACTGGGGAGCACACAGCAAACCACATCAATGACAGACCTGGGGAAAATGGACTCAGACGCAGACTAAATACACAGGGCAAGCTGAAACTAACAGGTAACAGGTGATCACAATCGGGAATTAACACGAGGTAACGAGGGGGGCGTGACACAGAGGAGGATCGGACGAGCAGGTCAATTAAATTACAATATTTTCAAAAATACACTGTAATACTAGCTCAAATTTAATTAAATCAACATTTAAAGAATACAGCTCTTCAATATTTCTTCCTTCAATTTTTGCCAATAGATTCAAGATATTTCAGATTAAGGCATAAAGATACAGAAATAATGGGAAATGCTTTAAAAAGATAACTTCACAGCAATTAGCTTTATACAGAACATTATTACACAAAAGGGACAGCATAACAAACACGTGTAAACAAAAAAAACAATTAAGAACAGATTAAGAAGCAAGGTGTCTTTCTTTTACTTTGTAAGTTTTTTTCTTTTATCTTTTTAAACAGGATAAACCACTGCACTGATATGCCGAAATCAAGTCTGAGGTACCCATTCTTAAAATGTACTGCTCGGATGCACATGTCAGAGCATCATTTAGGCTCACCTGGGACACCATCAGAATGTTTACCCAGATCCTACAGAGAGAAAAGGGTCATGGCTGGAGACATGAGATGGAAGTTCTGGTGTTTGTGTACTGGCTGGCATGTGGGTAGTCATACCATTTGCCATGCCATGGGCCACAGTCTGCAGAGCGGCCCACAGTATAACTGAGTTAATGATAACCATCGTCCACAGGATCATCCATTTCCCAAAGCCAGACAAGATGGAGGAGAAGAAATGCTATATAAATCGAAAGCTGTTTCCATCAGTGATCCTACAAGGCATCTGTGACAACCGTGGCCAATTTTTAGATGTTTATGTTGCTGATACAGGGTCTGTGGATGATGCTCTTGTTCTACGCAGATCAGCTGTGTTTAAGGAGGCACTTTACCCACCAGGAGGCTACTTTCTTCTTGGAGACGGTGGATCCCATGCCTGCAACGTCCTGTAGCTGTCATCACGCCATACTGGCGGCCTGTATCGGGTAAGAGAACATCACTGAAATATTCTGGAACTAGACCCCAAGACTCTGGTGCTCACCGCTTTCTTCAACAGGTTCAATGAAAGATCAGATAAGCAAGAGCTTGAGTGGGGAAAAAATTAAACTGGGTTCAGGGATTCAGGACTGGTCTTAGAATGACTGAATGACCCCAGCCCTACACAGTTTTGGTGTTTCTGTTGAACAGAAGCTTATCAGTTAATTTACAGGGCGATAGTGAATAGGACAGGATGTAATAGGAGCAGGAAAAACATTAAAATGTACAGGGGAATTATATTCAAGTACTGTACTACTGTACTATGTTAATTTGTTATCTACCAACCAGTTGAGGTCAGGTTCAACAGCCATCATGGCAAGGCGAGATGCATCATGGCGCGCATGTTTGCCATTCTAAACACCTGCTGAAGAGTCATCATCCTGAGAGCTCTAGAGGTTCGGCCTCCGTTTGCCTCCGAAGGTTAAAGCTGCTTATTGCATCCTTCACAATCTCTCCCTGTCCACCAATGATACCTTGGAAGAGGAAACTTGGCTACAGAGTGAAGAGGAGGATGAAGAAGATAAATCGAATTGTCAGGCCAAAATATTTGTGCCACATTGGCCGCACAACTGTCTGCCCCTGCTGAGCTGCCTGCATGCCTTGTAGAGCATGATTACAGATTTCCAACACATATTTAATTGCCCTTGAAGCCTTGTTTTATATATTTAATTGACGCAATTAAACACAAAATAAGTGTATTTGATTAATACATTTAAGTAGCTTTGTATAGTGTCATTTAGATTTACATTTAAGTTATTGTAACTATTAGATATTAAATTGATTTTATGGCTTTTTATCTGCAAAAGAAAACCTTAAATATACATATCTGCACATTTAAAAAATAATTGTGTAAAAGTAGTTTTAAAAAAACTATATCATAATGAAGGAAATCACGTGTTCTGTACTATCAAATATGGCTAACCCTGTGCTGTGACCCCCAAGATTCCCTCTCATCTGTACACGTGTCTGTGTGTCATGGAGAGCATGATGGGGGAGGGGTGGGGTTGTAATTATCCACCGATTATGACTAACTGCAACCAGCATTAGGCATAACCAACTCACTGCCACAATTAGCGTTTTCTTTTCTGTCTGCTTGTAAATTTAGTTTTTACTTGTATAAATAAACATATTCAGTTGTCATGCGTACTGGACCAAAAATGTACCTAACTCTCCACGATGAATACGTCTGGATTATTGCCCTAATATTTATCCAAAGTAGGATTTGAAATGTGGCTGCGTAAAGAAATCTGTGAAAAATATTATTTAATACCTTATTATAATTTAGCCTATCATTAACTAGGAAAGTTTCCTTCTTGAGTGGGGCCTCTCTTTCTCTCTCTCTCCTCTTCTCCAGCTGCCTGCTCCCTCAGAAAGTCAATGACTTCCTTGCTAGGCTTCTTCCTGGAGGAGACCTTATCCCTTTCCCTGGCTGAGGCAGAAGGTGTGGCTTATGGAGTGCTGCCTCCATCAGCCACTACCACTGCCAGGAAGCTGCCTCTATCAGTCCCTACCACTGCCAGGAAGCTGCCTCTATCAGTCCCTACCACTGCCAGGAAGCTGCCTCTATTAGTCCCTACCACTGCCAGGAAGCTGCCTCTTTTAGTCCCTACCACTGCCAGGAAGCTGCCTCTATTAGTCCCTACCACTGCCAGGAAGTGCCTCTATCAGTCCCTACAGTACCACTGCCAGAAAGCTGCCTCTATCAGTCCCTACCACTGCCAGGAAGTGCCTCTATCAGTCCCTACCACTACCAGGAAGCTGCCTCTATCAGTCCCTACCACTGCCAGGAAGTTGCCTCTATCAGTCCCTATAGTACCACTGCCTGAAAGCTGCCTCTATCAGTCCCTACCACTGCCAGGAAGCTGCCTCTATCAGTCCCTACCACTGCCAGGAAGTTGCCTCAATTAGTTCCTACCACTGCCAGGAAGTTGCCTCTATCAGTCCCTATAGTACCACTGCCAGAAAGCTGCCTCTATCAGTCCCTACCACTGCCAGGAAGTGCCTCTATCAGTCCCTACCACTGCCAGGAAGCTGCCTCTATTAGTCCCTACCACTGCCAGGAAGCTGCCTCTATTAGTCCCTACCACTGCCAGGAAGTGCCTCTATCAGTCCCTACAGTACCACTGCCAGAAAGCTGCCTCTATCAGTCCCTACCACCGCCAAGTAGCTGCCTCCATCAGCTACATGCCAACTTACATGTATATACCCCTAATATTTTAATTCGATTTTATTTAAATGTATTACAGTGTATATAATATACAGAAATAAATTCTCAGCAATGGCAGAGAATTGTGCAACTTAACTACACAACATTGCAGTAATTATTCATTCATTCATTTTCCAACCTGCTTTATCGTATTGGGTCACGGGGGGTCCGGAGCCTATCCCTGAAGCAATGGGCACGAGGCAGGGAACAACCCTGAACAGGGGGCCAGCCCATCGCAGGGCACACTCACACACTGTTACCATTCACTCACACATGCACACCTACGGGCAATTTTATTAACTCCAGTTAACCTCAGCACCCAGAGGATACCCCACGACGACACAGGGAGAACATGCAAACTCCACACACATGTAACCCATGCGGAGACTTGAACCCGGGTCCCAGAGGTGTGAGGCAACAGTGCTAACCTGCAGTAATTATTTTTTATTAAAACACGCTTTGGTTACCTCCTAAATAAGTTATTTTATGGCTTCTTTTCCTAATGCTGCTCACCATTGTTTCCTCTTATTTACAAGGAAGCAACATCACATATTAAGCCCATTTTTATATTTTCTTAACTTAAGGCAGTATTTATACCATTGAAGATGACAATGACCTAACCTGGGATAACCAAACCGATATGGTTGACAAATGTCTCACTCAATGCCAAAATCTGATTGGGCAGCAAAAGAAAAAAAGACAAAACTCTGTGACTTTGAGTTTTAACATAATGTTGCGATTAAGTGATATCAGTTTGTGGTATCAGAGAATTTTTACAAGTAAGAGTAGGAGTATATGAGTGCAGTAACGGCCCGATACCCAATTCTGGTATCGTGCAGCCCTATTGTGGATCTCAATCCTTCATTATCAACGTCGTTTGTCATCTTATTTGTTATTCACTACGAGTGGGAAATGCAGCCATGATCAGTTAAATTGGGGAGTGAAGTACTAGTAATGTAAGCTAAAAAAACAGAACTGAAAAAAGAAGCTAAACTGTTTCCCCCTGAAATTCTTCAATCACGAATGATTCATCTTCTTGCCCACCAGCTGCCACCACATAACTATTTAATTTTGGATGGCTGATTATCAGTTGAGTGTTGAATGTGAGAAGGATAGTTAGTCATGTCAGAATAATGAAAAAAGGGACCCAAGGTTTATGCAGCTGAATTTCCATGAAGCTTCATGTTGGTGTGGTGATAGATAATACAAAGGAAAAGAGTAAAACTGAGATGAGCTTGCAGCTAAAGCTAAGAACATTTTTAAAGTTTTAAATTATACAATGACAATAGTCCATTGAACGTAGAGAGTCCAATACATGATTCAAGAGGATGACATGGAAATAGTGGATTGATGAGAGAATTTCTTGCAGGTACCCTGACCGGGATAAGTAAAAGATGGATTATTTTGCAGTTAAAAATAAAATTGCTCCACTTTATTACATTCTTATCACATAATTTATAATTGTGTCACATTTAGCTTCTCTAAAACCTGGTGGTTTTCAAAATTTTGAATTTAGATCAAAATAAACACAACAGACAAATCCACAATCATGGAGAGAATATATCTATACTGTATACTGTTATTTAAAAGTAAAACTGGATCTTTTTTTTAATTACACAAACAGTTGATTTAAAATTGTCTTTCAGACCATTATTTTTAAGCAAAGTACTTGGAAGGATATTCATTCGCACTGTATGTTACACAGTCCAACTCTACCTATCTACCTACATTCCTGCCACCCCTAACTAACTAACCAACTAACCAAACAATCAACTCTGCACATCAGGTAGGATATAAATTAATTATACCATCACTACAGGATCACGGTTGCCTACCCATGTACAGGTGGTCCCCAGGTTAAGAACATCCAACTTACACACAACTCGTGCTTTCGAATAGGCTGCCATAAAGCCTACAGTACAGGTATAATATGAAAAAAATTACTTAAATACAATGGTTTGTCATAATGAATGCATATGCTACTTTGTGACATTTTGCGTCGCTTCAGCAGTTCGTCGGCTCGAGGTACAGTATGTAGTTACTTTTATTATAATCATTGCAGTTTTTCACTATGTGGTTTGGTTCAATTTATGAAACATATTTAACATACTCACAACTATATTGTCATTCGAAAAACGCTCCAAAACAATTGAGAAAAACTATATGATGTACTGTATAATTATTTTTCCAACTTACCTACAAATTCAAAGAAAGACTGGATGCAGATCTCGTTTGTAACCTGGGAACTGGCTGTATTAGACAGTAAAGTAACATTTGGTACTCATAGTTGATATATTCAATGTAGGATTGCAGTTATTCTTGATTGCTTTGCAGCTGTTATGGTGGAGCGTGGCGCAGGAGGAAAAAGGAATGGCTCACAGCAAACAGAGGACTTTATTGAACTCAAAAGAGAACACAAAAGGGAAACCAGAAAATTAATGGACCAGAAGGGTTCAAGAAAGCAAGGAAAAATAAGAATTAACTCAAAGTAACCACAAAGTAACATAATTAGGGAACAGAGCAGAACAGGGAGCAAAACTAGAAAACAACCACACACACATTAACGTCTACAATGACTAACTGAGGGAATGAACAAAGGCAGGAACTTAAAAGGACTAACAAGGGGCAGGTGTGGACCATAACAAAATCAACCGATCAATAAAAGTGCAGGACAACAAGCAACAAATGGAATAAATTACAAGCACAGGAACTAGGGAACATCGACAAACAACAAGGGCTAACACTAGGAAAGACTAGGAACATAAACACAAGCAGAACAGAACTAAACCAGGCAGGGTAAACCTTAAACGGAGACACAAAGATGAACAATAACACACATTAAGAAAACAGAAAACTAATAAATATTAAATAACAGAGCTCGTGACCAGAGGGCCATGCGGTGGTCCGTACAACAGGGAAACACACTAGGGGCTGAAGACAGATACGGGGGAAGCAGGATGACCTGCGGTGCCTGCTGAGCAGAAAGGAAACAAGATACATAGGACAGTAGAGCATCATTTGTCATTGCTTCACACGCATGTCAAATGTTTTGGCACGTGTACAGTATGCAACTGGTTTGGTACAATTGTCATGTGGCACAATTTTCAGTTGCTTTAGTCTTGTTGGTCAAAATCGAATATGTCATTTCCCACTGTAATAATTTTACCCCCAAAACTATATATGTAAGTGACCGTTGTGTTAGTCAGCGCATACAAAACAGTTAACCAAGCTTTCAAAATGATTAAAAAAATATATTCTAAAGCTTGCAGTGATACAGCATAGTTGTGTTTTTGGTTATGCCTTTCCTATGCTGCTTTAGTGGTATAGAGTACTGTGTTTTTGTTTGCTATTGTATTGTGTCTTGCGATCTGAAGAAGTCACATGTGCATGTGAGTGCTTTCTCTTGCCAGTGAACTTTACATACTGTAAAGTGGAGCATTGTAATGTTGACACCGGTGTCTTTGACATGAATAAGTATCAGTTTGCTAAAGAGAAGTGATCAGTCAGTGACAATGAGAAAGTGGGAACTGTCATTCAGAATTGTGGAGCTCAGGAACAGACTCACACTGACATTTTGACAATATATCAAAGCATTTTGACTCTCATGGTCTAAAAGATGCTGATTGTACTTTTCATTTTGGTGGCACTAACTAATTCATTGGTGGAACTATTTGCTTTTGAAGCATAAGTTAAATGTTTTGAGTAAGTTACGGGCTTCTGCAGCTAAACCACAGTGTTGTGCTATATGCAAAAATTGTTTTGAGACCTGCTCTTGTAGTCATGAGAATGTCTAGCATGTGTCATGAAATGTGCCAAAGGAACTGAGAAAAACTGTAACAGACTCAAATACTCAATACTCAAGAAATAGCAGAAGGTTGTGCAGATACGGAAATGGTGCTGTTCTGGTAAATAAAAATGAATGAAAACAGGTTCTAAGTAATTCACTCGAACAGCAGAATGCATTCTACAGATAGTATGTCAGACACAATTCAGTGGAATTTTATGAAAAGTATTAAGGGATTAATGGTCATATATAGATGACAGTTTATGAATCTGTTATTAGGTAAGTTAGGTTGAAGTCTTGATAGCTCCTTATATAAAGAATTTCTAGTATTGTAGTGCCAATGACATTTACATTATTCAAATGAGAATAATATACCTGTTTTAAAACAATTTGAGCTATCTTGATAAGGGACCCTTAAGTTTTAATTCTCATGTTTTTCATATTCTTATTTGACAGTGGTGTCTTTGTCAGAGTTAACTGCTATCAAACCAGACTTGGTCAAACAAGATTTCAGTGAAATTTACATTTGGAAACAACACAACATTGCGCATAAGAATGAATTCCCATTTGTTGTTAAGATGTATAAACTCACTTGGGAAGTGTAGTTGCACTAAATAATACTGATTTAAGACTTTTCCCTGAGCAGCAGATGTCCTTGCACATACTCGATTCTGCTACAGTACTTAAGTGCATCCCTGGAGTCAGGGAAAGTGTTGTGTTATAATACTTGTCTGGATTCAACATTTTATTTTTTAGTTGACATTTCATATGAGGGCACATTGTAATTTGCCTTGGAACACTGCAAAAAAGAAAAATTCAAGTTGTTTTAAATAGGGGAGCACCATGAAATAAGGAAGGGGTTGTTATTGCAAGCATTTATGTCGACAAACACAGTTTTGTATTTCAGTACTGCACTTACCATGAAGATTATCACAGTAGAAACACAGTAGAAAATGTTATATGGCGTAATGGATCTTCATTGACATGTGTGGGGCTTATCTAAGCAAGCGACCTTGTTTTAGCCAATCATGGTGAGTGTATACTGTATAAGTTCTGAGTATCACAGATCAGAAACATAAAGATCACAAATGCTGATGAATAGAATGGGTGGTGATATGTCTCATTCAAATAAAGGGTATCAGCAAGCAATATAAATTGCAGTGATGCTTGGCCTGTCACAATTATTACATAATCACTTGATTATATGACAGCAATTATTTTGAATAATCACTAAATCGTTCCATATATTTTTATAAAAATATCTGAATGAGACACAAATTGCATATTTCTATCACTATTTCTGCATCGTCATGCTTCTGAACTGCTCAGAATTGTACTTTATGGCATATTTTAAAACCCGATTTGTGCCATTTCGTTTCACGACATTTTCACAACCCAACCTGATCCTGCTAATATTTCTTTTCACGACATTAGGTTTGTCTTGTGCACTGTTTGTGAGTGACTCAGAATGAGATATTCAACCGGATATTCTGACTGTTTCTTTGTGTTCTCTGTTTAATCAAAGTTCTGCATAGCATCTGCACTTGTGTCTGAATGCGTGTTTATGGGTCACTTTAGGAACCCAGCTACTATTTATGCTGCAGATTATGCAGTAGATTATTCCAGTCGGACAAACAACTAAAAATTGTGTTATTTTGTCCATTTTTTCTGGCCTGACTGATTTGGAGTGATATAAATTTGGTTGAAACAAATGCAAAATGCACTCAACTTTGGATTGCTGTTCATTGAGCCAAAGCTACAGGTATATCAAAATACCTGGATAGCGGCAATTTCAACTGGTGAAAATATAAACAAGCATGTCAGATGTGGAATATTTAGGTTAATCCAAAAAGGAAATAGACAACCGGAGTGAACACTTAAAATGATAAGCAAAGTCAGCGACATCATTAACACCAGGGGCCCGTATCACAATTCACACAGCCAGATGTCTTGCTTAGCTGGATAGCTTACCAGATTTAAGATGCCCCAGTTTAAATGGACCTTACGATTGTTCACTTGTATTTAGCCCAAATTACCTTAATTCCTAGAATGTATCCGGCTTTGTTTGTTGTAAATGTAGACAAAATGGCAGGATGAGTGGATGGGACAGTGCCAGAAAATGCGAAGCGGTGTACTGGTCCTCGAAAAGGCTGTACACACGTACGAGGTAAAATCAGGTACAGGTCAGATGGTGAACTGTTTATCTGGAGTAACATCTTATTTGTTATTTATTTCATATTTGCCCTGTACAATTTTTGTTTACAAAGCTTAATAGGAAAACAAATGCAATGTTTATTTATATGTTCCAATCTTCAATGCTAACTAATAGCTCTTCTTCATAGGTGTATATGAATTATTAAATGTTATAAAATAAACAGAAAAACACAATTAAGTTCCTAATTGAACTAATTTGTATGATAATCATCAAGTAAAATATAATAAAATAAAATATAATAATACAATAATAATAAATTGTAATAACATTATTGTGTCCATGTTATCTGCTAGTGTAAATAACTGTGAATAAGTCTGAAATGTTCCTCCATTTCACTCTGCATGCATTCCCGTGCCATAAACACTGTTACCCCTGACAACGGAAATCTGCATTAAATAAGGTGGAGCTTGAGACACTCTGCACGGGCAGCAGAAGGAGTATATTGTCGTATTTAGAATATTTTTTTATGGTAGTAGGTGCTTTATTGTACACTCAATGCTTATTTTCCCTACTAAGAGTATATCTGACGAAATCAGCAAGTTCTGCAACCTAATGGAAGCCTGTGTTATTGAAAGAAACGTACAATTTTATTCGTATTTCTCAAAAGATTGGCAGTCATTTTTGTCTAGCTTTAAAATGACTTGAACTTGAACTCTATTAACTGGAATCCTAACTGATAGCTGGCTGCTTTGACCTGCTTTGCTATTTTTATACATCCTTTGGGATATGGATAATATTACACTATTTTCAGACCCAGTGTTGGGAGGAATAAGGCATCTGCAAATCTTTGACTGCCCTGACCTCTTCATTTACTGAGCTGCATCCAGCTCTCTGAGAGCCCGGCTCCCCACGCCTCAGTTTAGAGGGTCATGTTTAATTATGAGAACTCAGATCAGAAATAGAAGTTGGCTGCCATTTCAAATACCCAAAGTTCCTGGCTGAAAACAGCATGTCAGCACATTTTATTGCACTGAAACAAAAGACTATATGCTGTATATTTCTTTTTTGGCTTCATCCAACTTCTTTTCCTCAATCCCTCTCTTTCTGGATGGATGATAGGTAATGTTTTATAAACTTAGCAGACTCTTCTGTAGAGAGAGAGAGAGAGAGAGAGAGAATAATTTTTGAATAGACTCAAATACTTCAGGTTACAGCTCTCTCCCGTTCCTCTTCTCTTCTGAGTTTAAAAATATATTTGATTGAAATTCTGAAAATAATACATGTAGAGGAAATATAAATGTTATAATATAAATAGTGTAGAGTATAATATAAATGTTAAAAAACTGCACATGCGCATTTATTCATGGGATAAAATCATGCAAGACTAACTGAAGTAACAAAGCCCTTTATAACAATGTTAAACTTCTTCTTGCATCATTTCCCCAATTATCCATTATTTCATCATTTGCACAGCTCATATATTTCTAAACCTTTTGATTAGTGACTTTACTAAAAAAATCCCCTGGAGGAAACATGTCTGTGTTCTATAAGTTTTACATCTTCTTTTTGTAGATTTTTAAAAGAAAACTTTAAAACTTAATTTGAAGGAATACATAAATAAAACCCTCGTAGTGGATAGTTCACACTCTGGATTTCGTCAGCTGACAGGCATATCTCATAAAAACAAGAGCACAGGCCCAAATAAAACAGCTGTCTAGCGCCGATTTTAATTCTGCAAGCTGATGCAGCTGCATGCATTTTACTTCATCATATTTTTTCTATTATAGACACGAGTTGAACTAAATATATA
>JAODKF010000038.1:7856535-7875142 GCA_026779585.1 Mormyrus proboscirostris | reverse complement strand
CCCCCCCCCCCCCCCCCCCCCCCCCCCCCCCCCCCCCCCCCCCCCCCCCCCCCCCCCCCCCCCCCCCCCCCACAGAGAGCTTTTCAAATTTTTTGTCATCTGGTCGGTCCTATAGAGACTCGTCAAGATGTGATCTGGGGTCAACAGCTGTTGGCAGCAGAGCACCTGGAGTGAGAGATAGTCACTTCTTCTAAACGGGGAAAAAGAGAGAGAGAGAATGGGATGATTTGGAGGAGAAGTCACGATAGCAGACAGACAGTATGGAAACACGGGTAACAAAGATGAAAATAGAAAAATTGGATTTCCACAACACATCTTATTCTGCTTAGCTTTTTTTTCTGCTGCGACAAGGTTGACATATTTGACACTATCATAATACTGCTTCAGTTTCACAGGCAGCTCTTTACAAATCATAGCACAGAAACCGTGCACAAGCACGAAGAGATGCATCATTTCCAAAACCTTTTAGTTTATGCCTCATATGCTGTGCAAAATCTTCCTACACTATTAAAAACTTTGCGTTCCTTGTATTTCAGACTGCTGATATGAGAAGACTATTTAAGGGTGAGGATAAATAATTTGTGAGAAAACATCACTGTGCTACAAAAGTCTTCACTGCACCGTTTTATAAAAAAAAACACAAAGATATTGAGTAAAAATTGAGTGAGTTAATGACAGACAGACAGAGAGATAGACAGACAGACAGATAGATAGATAGATAGATAGATACTGGTATGCTATATATATAAAGCCAACATTTCCAGACATGAATGCATTCTGACAGGCTGGCAGGTCACATGACTACCAGCAATGGCTTGGTGACTTGCCAATACCACCTACATCTAGGGCTAAACCTGATGAAGAAAGCTGGAAGAATGGCTGTGGTTGCAGTGATGGCGGGTAACCCCAGGCCTCTTTAGCAACTGACTTGTGAAGGAGACAGAGACATAAACTGCTTGTACAAGCTGATCTGAGGCCTGACGCACGTTCTCATCCATAATTAACACCACTAGATTTGCAACATTCATCACATGCCAGGGGATCTGTAGCTTTTCTGAAACTCAAACTGAATTCAACGAAAGGACTTTTAATTAACTTTTGTTACTTTTCTGATGGTTAAATACGTTGAATTCTTTATATGTTTTGTTTTCCTCCACAAGCATGACTGCACTTAAAAAGCAAAACAAATCCAGCAAATCATGCTCAATAAACAATTGTGCTGATTAAAACAAGAAAAACAAGACATGAAATATTTAATTATTCAGCATTATTTTCTTGATTAAACCTTGAAAAAGAACTTGCTCTACTAGAATGCAGCAATAACCAAAATGATGCCATTAACCGGTGATTCACTCAATTTTCACGTCCTTTACCATAATGTGATCTGTAGCATTTCTTCACACAAGGAGCCCAAGGTGCTATCAGGAATCTTCAGTAATTCAGCTCACCGGAAGGATGAGGGAATTTTCAAGTATGATCGTTTGTAAGAGTAAATTCAGTAACGCTTTACATTAACTGCACCTTCATAATGCTTTTTTATTGCGTTCATAAAACGTCCAGTGCACCTTCATAATGTATTCATTAAGTATTCATAAAACATTCATAAACATCATGTATGTATACCTTAACATCCTAACATCCCTTAGCTGCTGTAATATACATTAATAACAAACATTATATAATAATAACAAACATTATAATTGCATAATCATGTAATGTTTGTTATTAATGTATATTAAAGCTGCTAAGGTATGTTAGGATGCTAAGGTATGCTTGCATGCTGCTTATGAATGTTCTATGAATGCATTATGAATGCATTATGAATGCATTATGAAGGTGCACCTAATGTAAAGTGTTACTGTAAATTCTTGATTAATGATTGTAAATAGGGATGTAGGCATAGCACATATTCTGCACACATCTTGATAACAGCAGAAAACCAAGCACATGTCATTTATGGAATGTTTGTCCTCATAAATTTATCACCATTTATAAATGTTTATGGTCATTTGTGATTCCAAACCACCGTCAGACTTTAGAAGAGTTTTCAGCCTAACCAACATATACCAAGCTAAAATGTAAAAATGATGCCATCCTTAATCTGTATTGTTCACGAGCGCTGTTCCAGTAAGAGGAAAGCGAGTAAGGAAGAGTAATAAAAACCACAGAGCAGTGTTTCCCAACCCAGTCCATATTTTTGCTCTGGGAGCTGGGAGGGAGCAAAAACATGGACCATCTGTGGGTCTCTGAGGACTGGGCTGGGAAACAGAGTCATAGAGGATGGTGAGCAAAACCTCAAATTGGCCATGGGAGTAATCAGAAAGATTATGAACTAAATTCTATGACAATTACAGTAACTCTGCTTTGCAAGTACGAGTTATATGTCTTGTCTTGGGACAAAATAACAAATGTGACTGATGTCAGATAATGCATTCTCCATTTAATCAACTTATATCCTACATATGGCCTTCAAAAAGAGAACGTTTTATTTTTATTATTTGATAAACTCATTAATGATGGAAGTTTCTAAGATGGGTTTTTAGGTTGATTTGAATCCCTCTGTCCTACATTTTCTAAGTAACAGTCTTATATTGTCAGGGGATGATTCTTGGATAACAGTTGTAAGACCATGACCTTCAGATGTATAACACATTTCTAGACTTAGGAAATATTTTTTTGTAGTAATTCAACACATTTTCAAGTTTTGGTGTCACTGGCTAAGATGTCCTAATATACGCAATCTGCAATACTAGAAATGACTACTACATGTGTTTGTCATACTATAAGATTTAATTTAATCTTTTCTTAACATGTTGGCCTCAGTGAGCAGAGAGTAGGTCACAGCAATTACCCCAGAAAGAATAATGATGTCACTTTCGTTTAGTTTCGCTGTAAGCCACTGGAATAGCTACATAAAACATTATATTTAGCTCTCTGCAAATGAGGGAACAGATATACAGATTAATTTTGTACAGCTTCTGTTGGTGAATAGCAAAACTTGGTTCATTTTTTCCCATTTCAGTCTTTATGGTTAATAGCATAGTAAATTGATTGAGATTCATACAACCTGTCTCCAATGTATTTGTTAATAGGATCTTTATATAGATTTGAATTGCAGCTTGCTTTTATCTTTTAAGTGGCCCTGTACAATTAACTTGTGATGTGCCTTCGCAGGGGTCTGCTCATTAGAAAAAAAGACAAACTGTCCCAAGATGAAGATAATAAAATATTGCTCCTTTTAAAGAGATTGCTGTCCAGTTAAGGCTAGGACCTTTTAATTAACTAGACTTGAAGCTGTCTGAAACGGCAGTATTGCATTCCCCCGACAGTCCTGCCATTTGGCTCACCCATCTAATCTGTACTGGTCCCACACTCATCGACTTGTACATTTTCTAGAAGTGCTGGATGGATTGCCTGGAAATGTGAAAGAGAATAAATGCATTTTTACCTGAATGCTCTGAGTCCTTGGTGTGGTCTGAAAGCATTTATTGCACACTTCACTTGTACGACAATTTGCAAAATCATTCCGCATGTTTGAAATCGTCATGTATTATTTATATGTTTTATAAGTTTGTATGCAGTATTAATATTAATAGCAGAAGTGAGTCACATCACAATGGAAGCTTCCGGGGGACAATAATTGCTATAATTTCAAAATGAGATATAGAATTTTATCAATATACTTGTATCGTACATTGAAATTGGGACTCTAATTAGTAATCTAATTAGGGAGTTGCCATGAAAACCCACACACATAACTGCCCCCTGTGGAAAACACTGCCCCTCCCGGCCTAAATAATCTGCCCCTCTGCCCTGCTCTTTTAAATCCTCCTCTGGCCTCCCTGGTGGATCCGAAGTGCAAAAACAGGAAGTGAAATAAATATGCTGTAAATGGCGTATACTGTTACTCTATATCAATCAAGTACATAAACCTGAGAACAAAGTGATTTCCAAATCAAAATGAAATCGTTTATCAAAAATATTTTTTTACATATCTTAATGTCAAATTCCTGGATAGGCTGATGACTGACCCAGAGGCTGCCCATTTCATGTCTTTTCTAATTCAATTTCAGCTACAGATAAGCATTATCATCCGACCATGGTAAAATGTAGATCACCAAATTGACCTTGATTATACTGATTTCTTGATGATTCGTATTTACAGTATTATCTGTCTCTGTCTCTGTCTCTGTCTCTCTCTCTCTCACACACACACACGCACACACACATCTTACCCTTTGCCACTGATCCTCCTGCTGGCTCTAGGTCAGCTTGACAGTGTTCTTCATTAAATCGATATATTGAAGCATGAAGATACCATATTCGGTGTACTGACCAAAGTACATGCTGGACAATTATTCTCTGAACTTTTCACCTTTCAAGTATATTTATCATGTCACAATTCAACTGAAATTGACTAAGTTATAACAACTGTTATTACACATTATTATGTATGCAACAGTCAGCCATAACATTATAACCATTGATAGTTGAAGTTGAAGAATAACACAGATTACAAGATTCTCATTACAATGCCTCCTGTCAAGGGCACAGTTATATTTTAGGCAAGCGAACAATCAGTTCTTGAAGATGATATCTTGAAACCAGGAAAATGGGCCGCTGTAAGGATCTGAGTGACTTTGACAAGGGCCAGTTGGTGATGGCTAGATGACTGGCCCAGAGCATCTCCAAAACGTCAGATCTTGTGGGGTGTTCCTGGTAGGCAGTGGTCAGTACCCACCCAAAGTGGTCCAAGGAAGGTCAACTAATGAACCGGCAATGGGGTCATGGGCGCCAAAGGCTCAATGGTGCACGTGGGAGTAGACTAGCTCGTTCGGTCCGATCTCACCGGAGAGCTACTGAAGCACAAATTGCTGAAAAAGTCAGTGCTGGCTATGATAGAAAGGTGTCAGAACACAATGCATCACTTGCTGCCTGGTCTGATGAGTGACGTTTTTTGATACATCATGTGGATGGCCAGGTGTGTCTGTGTCATTTACCTGGGGATAGAAATAAAGCAAGCCGGCAGAGGCCGTAAGTGATTGTAGTTCCTCTAAGGTAGTTCCAGAACCTTATTTTTAGTCCCTACTTTGGACTAGGTACTTTTCTTTCAACCATGAACTACTGGAATAGGGCGATAGGCTTGCTGATTGTTTGACTACAAACACTGTCATTAACTACCATACTTCATGTTCCGAGAGTAATCTCAAAGGTAAGATTATAAAAACAAAGCGTACAGGCCAGATTCAATGAGGCTGCATGGCAACCAGTATGATGACGATTTAACAACAGTGTAACCTCATTCCGATTCTGTTTGTGCACATTCATGCCAACTGTCTAGCCTTACTTTGTACCGCTTCTGTTTGCATTGTAGCAATGTTACGTTGCAGGATCCTGACAAGTGTAATTATCCATTCATCCACCCATCTGTCATCCATAACCACTAATCCATTTCAGTGTTGTAGTAAAATGTAAGTATTGGAAATGTTTGAATACTTGTCTGTCAGTGCTATGGCTTTTTTTTCCTGAATGTTTAAGCCAACACAATCAGCAAGCACTTATCGAAGGCAGGAGTATAGGTACCTGTAGCGTAGTTTTAAAAGCCGCTGTAAGACAGATGCCTAGCACCCACACACAGAAATCTTACTTCATTTCAGAATAATGCCGCCGACGGTGTTTTAAACACAACCTAATTCGCATCTGCCTTCCCCTTTTCCCAGTTCAGGAAAACTCCATTGCTCTCTGGGTCTCTAGAGATCCTACAGATGGAAGTGATGGAAGCATGATGATGAGGTGAAGAGAAATAATAAGGAATGGGTTGGCTGGAGAGAAGGAGTCGCGCTGCCACTGTTAGAGGTAATTTGAATTAAATGACGACTCTGCTGCTCGGTACCCACTGAACAGCACCTCGCCACACTGCAGCCTTATTCATCTTACTCTGCTTAGCGGCACGGAGACGGAGCAGACACAGTCCTCTGTCTCCTCTCTTTCACTCTCCTCTTCCTGTCACCCTATCCTTTTCCCCTCTCCCTCCCTCTCTGTTCACTCGCTGCCTTGATCTCATTTTTCTTTCTGACTATCGTTTACCCCCTTGTCACCTTGCATTCCACTCATACATCATAACTTCCTTCCTATGCCCATATCTCTTGGTCCAGCATAACCCTGTTGTCGTATTTTCCTTTCTTTATCCTCCTTAAAGAATAACGAAAAGGAAAGGTGACCGTCACTAAGCATTTGAGACTTCAGGGCAAAGGGAAAAGTAAAGGGTTATCTAGTTATTCTAACCAAGCTGAAATTTCATATCACCCTCTGATACATATATATTTAAAAGCGAGTTTAACAAGTTAATTTAAACATGCTAAAATTACTTTCAGAAAGTCAGAAGACTGTCTAGTGTAACCTATTGGGTTGGGGGGGGTCAGTTTTTTTTTTTTTTTTGCGTGGGTTTTTGGCGTTTGCCTTTCTGGAATTTGCAGTCATATGACTTTTGTGCCTTATTGCCTTCTTTGGTCGAAGTTCCCATTGATTCTTTCAAAATCACAAGGAGCAAATTTGCTCCAAACTGGAATCTAAATGCCATTCATTGCACCTGCATCAATATGTAGCGATGTCGAACAGAAATAGAGCAGAACAAAGACATCTTGCTAGCTGCCGTGGAAACCGAGCTAAACTACAAGATAGTGTAATTTGTATCCTATGGATTTAAGTCTACGAGAAAAAAAATAAAAAAGATTCATGCATCTGGGTATGTTCGTTTATCTTTACTCACCTACCTTCCCGAAGAACTGACTCTCTTTTTCCTCAGAATTTGGAAAAAGAGGGGATCTCTCTTCCTCTCTTTCATTCCGTGACAATTTATAGACTATTAAAATTAATACACAATAATTTCCATTAGTGAAGATAACAAAAATCAATCATATAATCATATACTGTTAAATCTGCTAAGGTATGTTAGGGTGTTAAGACTTACATACTGCTTATGAATATTCAATGAATGCATAATGAATCACGGACAGCCTGGATGGGATGTCAGTCCAGTGCAGGGCCCACTCAATCATACGATATGGGAAGTTTACAAAGGCAGCTTCACCTAACGGCAATGCTTTTGCACAATGGCAGAACACCCAAGGATCCAGAAAAAGTGTATAGGAAGGCAGGGAGAACATGCAAATTGCATCTGGGGTTTTGAATTGAACCCACAGCTCTAGTGAGCTGAGGCTGCGGTGTCCCGACATGAGAAACCAATGCTGCTTTTACACACAATGACAATGGCAAATATACTTCAATACCACTGTCTTAAACAAACCAAGTCTTTGACGTTCTCACGTCATGATCACACAATTCATAGCAGCACTTACAGCTATTATAATTCACAGACTTGTTACTGGCTCCATTAAACACAGTGATTCTAGCAAACACGTTACCGTGTGAATTATCCACTTGCACATTCTGAGGGAGGCTTTCCCACCAGAACTCAGGCACTGCTGTGGCTGCTGTAAATTCATCTACTTCCATATAATCCTATTGGTACCAAATGGAACCTCCATTCTCCGTATTCAAATTACCAAGCAAGACGACTGAGGCGTCCATAGCATTTCTCATCACAGCAGGAATCAAAAAGCAGTAGCTAAAATTTCATGGTGTAAGTGTTACATAACTTATACTCTTGTCTTTAATATCTTACCAATTAGTAAAGGAAACAGGTGACTTCAGCGCTTATATAACTGAAATCATACATCTGTTGTGCATTTTTATCAATTATGCCAAACCATGCATGACTCCCTGGAGGTGGAATAAAATAAAACCTAGCTTGGTCTCCAATTAATATAACACCCAAGGACTAATCAAAGAGCTATTTAAACATATAATGCATGAGTACATACATACCTTTAAACTTCACATAGTGTTCACTCTATGGACACCACACTTCTCATTAGTAACTACTGTACACATGTTTTCTATTTTTATATAACACTGTGTATTATTTCCCAATTACAATCTTTGCTTTAGTGACCAAGTGATATTTTAAAATTTACCAATTTCTAATGAGAAAATTATGAATTTGCATCTTTTCAGTGACAGAGAAATCATAAAAACACATATGAATCAAGAATAAACATGCATTTATACTAAAGTTACACATAGATAACTACAAAAGATTTAGAAGTGAGTAGTTTTCGAGATTTACAACTCACACCTCACACATCTTAGCAGATACTCCCACTGAGTACTTCATCAGTCTTGTCTTGATAAATTGGCCACAGACATAGCAAAATGCATCTGGCAGATGCTTGCAGCCTCCTGATGCCATCTCAGAAAAATGCAGATATGTATCCAGACAGACAACTACAGTAGAACAAAACTGAATTTGTGGGCTTACAGCCCCTATATTTTTACTACTAATCATATTACTGGAAAGTTTTCAAAAGTTCTTGAAATTACTTCAAGTTTACTCAGCACTTAATCTGTCTAGAATGTTCTGGAAAATAGGTCAATTTCAAATAGTACTGTCTTAGTTACAAAAGCAAAGTTTGTGGGGAATAATAACGATTTTCTACAGTATACTTTTGAGGCATAAGAAAATACATGGTGTAATGTAGCAAAATATGGTATATAAGGGTTTTTTTTGTTTGTTTGTGCTAATATTTACGTTGTTTGTATTGTTTTATTAATATTAATTGCACTATTTTTTGTTAATTCATTATGCTTAGACCCACTTCTGCAGGTTTAGTTTAGTGTATAGATTTTTTTTCCTAGAATTGACAGTGTTAAATTAACACTTACTCACACGGGACTGTTTGAACAGTTTTTGTTAAATTAACATTGCCAGCTTTGCTGTGAAGTTTCAAGCAGCTGGAACACAATTGTATGCATGGCCCCCGATGAACTGAACTGTCATTCAGCCAAAAGACAAAAATTTTGGATGAAGCCAGAGTTTTTATATCGGCTGTGATTCTTCCATTATGAATCTCGATTTTTGGGTCACATTGTTTGTGTCTGACAAGTTGGTCACCAAGTAATGGACTTGGATGAGATATTTATTTGTTGTCTCCCCAGTGTGTAAGAAACAGGAAAATCTCCTGCCGTTTCTTTTTGTTTGATGTGCCTTGGAATTCAACTTTACCATTCCTTTTAAGTCAAGGTGAAAGTCAAGTCAGGGTCAAAATGTATTTCAAATTAAAATTTAATCTAGGGCTAGTAATTGTGATACTGTTATCCAGTAACTCAGGCCTCCAGCTTCTCAGCCTCAGCCCTGCTTTTTTAAAGTTTGCATTTTCTTACTTTTCAAACCCTTTCTGATAAAGTGAATTTCCAACCTCGAATGCTCTTTTGTAGGTAACTGTGTTGATACATGTAACTTCCCTCGATGCATTTCTGGCCTGACATTGAATATCACCTCACTTAATTATGCACATCATTCGACAGCTACATAGTTTCTACATTTTTCTTGTCAAATTCAGATGTGCATATATATAGCTTTTTCGATGTTTAAACCCAAATTTGAAATAAACTTCGAATTTGATCAGGTTCACAAAGGACTTGCGACCTTACTTTTATTTTTGTGTACATTTATAATCCATTATTATTCAATGTACTATTACTAAAGAACATTTTGGGTCAACAAAATTGCCTTTTTTTGAATCATTGTGCTGTTCATTCCTTGCCAGTACATTTCTACACCTATTCCTGGTTGCCAATAACTCTGACGCACATCTTTGAATATCTGGAGCCACTGGTTAACATATAATCACAGTCCAGCACCGGAGAGTATCTGGGTGACGGTGTTACAGATGCTGTTCTTTATGTCCAGCTATGTTTGTATTCTTCCAAATCCTGGCACTCCTTTGAAATTCATGAAGGATCCTTTTCAGTCACCTGTCTGTGTGTTTGTGATCTTCAGTGTTTATTATATTGGACCAAATTCCAAAACCTGCAAAATCCACGAGCCCATGATAACCATCATGCCTTCCATTACCTTTTTTCATCTGTAGCTGTTACTTGGATTTTGTCAATGGCAAAGTTGTATTAAAAGGCTCAATCTCTCCCTCTGGTTCTAAGAAGGCCACTTGAAAGAAGTGGTCGGTGGGCAGAATGAGGAGCTGACTGGCTATAGAGATAAGGCCAGTAGGAGCATACAACTGCTACAGATGCTGGCAGCTCTTTCTGGGTACTGCAGTGGTTTCCTAACATCAAGCTAGACAGTGGACATGTTGAATCACAGCGACACTCCGATTAAGACAACCTGCAGCTCCAAAGTGCATCCACATGTGGGCTATCTTCTGTGCTCCTTCTTCATGCTTGCAGCACGCAATGCTGAGCACTGGAGGCTATAAAGATGGCCGTAGACTTGAAGCAACATACGGAGAAAACGAGATCGAATTCACTGGCGAGATCTGTCATATACTTAAAATGATGCCTAGTTCATTAAACGTCACGTTACACGTTACACTCAGAATGTTTTCAAAGTAGCAGACCCACACGCAGAGTGCAAATAAATGCATTGTGATGTATGTGTGAGTCATTTTACTAAAGGAAATAACAGCTCATCTAAAATGGAAGGTTCTGTCTTTATTAATGCCCACTATTAGTTTAATAATAGAAGCAGCAGCCAGGGAAGCCAACAATTGAAATGACACTCACGCTTATATGTTAATGAAACACACATACCACGGCACACTTTACAGAGCTATGACATTTACTATTAACTGAAATATACAAAATACATATTCAATTGCAATTTTTAAAGTGCAGTGTGGTGCAAATTATGCTGGGAACTGCATTATTTGTCCTGCTGACCAACCCTGCGGCGTCACATTATGTCAGCCAATCAAGGAAACGACTGGCTGAAACGGTGCACAATACAATAGATTGTACTGCCAAAACAACATTGGTTCCATCAATTTTGTCTAAAGAGTATGCCCAACTTAAGACCGGTTTGAGTCTGTGGATTGAGGCATGTTCAAAGTCACATCGCGGCAGTTAAAGGCGTGCTGCAGAATGTACTTCCACAAAAACATTCTGCGCTTTCTCCAAACAGAAAACTGTGGATTACCAGACACATCCACTGTTTGATGAAGGTTTGCACTGGTGCATATTATTCTACAGATATGCATCTGTACAAGAAAAACAGGAATGATTTCCAGAAAGAAATATAACAGGCGAAAATAGAATTCTGGTACAGACTGGACATACAACATAGCAGCACTTGGGACAACATGTCTAGTCTGGCAGGGTATTCACAATCTCACAGACGACAAACCAAAAACAAACTCACTGATGTCCAGCAAAACTTGCTCTCTCTAGTGACCTCAATGCATTTTATGCTTTATTTGAACGAACAACAATCCCCCCTTTAGGATTTCACAGTATTTAACTCGATTTACACTTATTTAACTAGATGTATTCATATGATAATGCCCGGTTTTAGCTTTAGGTGTATTTGTTAAGTGCAAATTTACATATAAGTAGCCAGTATATGAATACAAAATTATACAGAAAAAGTATGGGATAAGCTATGGAGAAAGGAGCTATGCAGACAGGGGAGAGTGCTTGGGACAAGGTAACTCAAGGATAAAAAAGCTCTCCTTTTACTACCTCTAGCTGACACGAGATTGTCTTCTTATCTTTTCGACCAAGCCTGGGTGGCATGTTACCTGACTGTATCACCTTGATTTTGTTTAACCTTTACAGTGACCAGATCAGATAAGTCATAGCCATAGAGATTTGTGTTATCCTCCTTTGAGTTCAGAAAAGTATTTTTTAAAAAACAATAAAAAAATAACAGGAGGCAGAACACAGAGCTAATCCATGTAGCAAATATTTTCGTAAAAATAAAAAAAGAAAAAAATCAAATGGAATTTGCACTGTTGTTTAAATACAGCTTTATTGTTATATTAAATACCCTACTGTTGTTGTTACTATACAAAGTATAGATATTACTCAGATATTAAACACTAGTGGCAAAAGCTAAAAAGACAAAACATCAAAAATAACAACTACAATACTTCAGAACAATACTTCTTTAAACTTACATATAAGGCATGGCCAAGCAATTCAAATATACATTTATAATTAATGTTAGTCATATATTATATTCTATTGTATTATATTATATTATATTCTTAATGTTACTGTACTATAACAGAAACAATTCATAATTATGAAATCTGGGGTATTTCCATCTTATTGAATTACCCACCAATATCACTTTGATTCTCTGAGATTTCAGAGCTAAAGAAAAAGTAACATAGAACATTCTGTCACTAAAATGCACAGATACATAAATACACCCACAGTACCAAATATAACACCTGTTTCTGACTTGGGACACAACAACATGCTTTGATTGGTGAGATTTCTGTGGGAGGGAGCTCTCTTTGTTGGTGGGTGCATCTCTGTCTGGGATCTATAAGCTGGGTCTTCACACACGGCAGGCCTGTCACGGCAGATCTGGGAATTCTTGACGTACAGCCGTGCCAGTGATAAGGGCTAGGGAGATGGGCGAATCTCCTACAGATAAGAGTGGGCAGAGGGCTAAAGCTGTAAATGCGAATATTTAGAAATGCTACTATATATCATTATGCTGAGATATCAGTCTGAACCCACTATCTCTCCTCCATCATTGATGTCTTGTAGAAACCACCCAAGTAAAAGCACAGAACAATACCTACAATTATATATTGAGGAACTCGATATATTACAGCATGCATAATATTTTAACTAACTCGCCTTGGTTGGAATTAGCCATCTCCAGATCTAAACATCTCGGTTGACTCTAGCAGAGAAATTCTTCTAAAAAGAATAATATTAATAATAAACCTTAATCAAGTCAACAAAATACAATGGTCCTCAGAGTCCACAACAGGTTTATTGCATCAGACTTTGGATAATAGTTGTCCCATGTTGGAAACTTCATTACACATTTCAAGGAGTCAATCCTAAATCAATAGCATTTTCCCCAGATAGCATTACTCTCCACATTCTCATGTTGTCTCCTATGGGGATTTCTCTGCTGAGACCATGCAAGAACTAAAAGAGAGATGAAACTAATTTTGAACAATCAAGGCAGGATTTCATATTAAACAGATCCAATTTAGGTGATAACAAAAATATGACTGGGAAAAGGAGCAAAGAATCAAAGTTGGAAAACTACATCTCTCACAGCTGAGGTAAGTATGAATTTCATGCAAGAACGCTGGTTGCAAATCCACATTCAGAATGTACTTTCCTGTACCTCAAGATGTTTGATTTTTTCTGCCCTGGACATACCAATCCAGCTGATATGAGTGGAATTTGGACACTTGAATCTAGATACGTAGCATGGAGGACAGTTTGCAGAGAGAGTGAACCGCAAGTCATCTTTAATGCAATTTATATCTCGCTCATGGGAGTTTTACTTCTGAGGGCTGAAGGAAAAATGACTGGTTCAGAGAGATAACCAATTTGATTATAAAGGAGGTGGGTCCAAGCAGCTAGAGGAGGCAGGACCAACCAATCAGATATACTGTAGTGGACCCACCTCCTATACAATCTGATTGGTTAACTCTCTGAACCATTTTCTCTTATGCCCTCAGATTTTTTTTGTGTAAATAAAACTCCCACAAGCTTATATATCACTTCTCTAGTCTCAGAGATTGAGAGCCACATAAAACCCCATTGCCTTTTGTAGTTTTGCAGCTGATCTTCTGATTAATCATTTAGAATTTTGGATATTGTGCGTATTTTCATAACACTCAGCCTGTTGAGTATTATAATAGCACAATGTGCCACCCTTACACTGGTTTAAAACACTTAAAGCTAACATACAACACTGAATATGGAGATCTTCATTATTATTATTATTATTATTATTATTATTATTATGCAATTATGTGGCTATGTATCTACTTTTGTGTAAAATGTTTCTGTGAAGGATTTCAATTAACCGAAGAGAAACATACATAAAATCTATGGTCTCTGTAACATTATCATGCTTTCATGGCCTTCTTGAAACCTGTTATCTGAAATATTGTAGGGCTCAAGTTCTGTGGGACTATATTGAATTTACATTTGTGCAAAAAGGATCACTGTTCTACAGAACAGACCCAGAAAGAGGTATCTGGGGATTTCTGCAGCTGTTTTAAACAGACATGCAGATTGGAAGACAACTTGTCTTTGTAAAAGGATATTCTGCTTAGTAATCTTGAGAGAGAAAGGCCAAAACTGTGATGAGAATTACACAATTAATGCAGTGAACTTTAAAATCATTAGTTTCCAATGTGAAAAGATTAAGGCATAACTTACCAATTGCACATTTGAATCACATTTGACTGAAACATGCTACAGGATATAGAATCACACAAAGAAAACGCAATGTATCATCAGCTAACTTGATGAAAATGAAATTGCTGTACAATAAAATACTGCACAATAAGAAAGTATATGATGAATATATCATTATCTTCACATCTGAATAGTGGCCAAGTAAAATTTTCATAAAGTAATTTATCCACCTTAAATTTAATTTAAAATAATAACTTATTACCCCTTTAGTAATAAAGTTCAAAACCAACATTTCAAAATTAAAACGAGATAAATTATTAATTTCACATACCTAAAAAAGAAAGCTATGTGTAGACATTATAATGACAATGTATGGGACCATCTGTTCTTTATTTCGTTTGTACTTCCCATTTGAGTGCAATTGGCCAATTTGTCAAGATACACGGTAGAGAATAGGAATCGAAAGTCAAAGCTGGGAAAAACATAGAAATCTTAAATGACAGCATTTGGTGTGTGGAAGAATAGTGACCATATAGTGGCTAAGGTCAGTTGAATTGCTGGTGAATTTGATAATCTACAATTGTTAAGTGAAGATCCAATTTTTTTACATTGCATGTATAATTCCTCTATAATCGGATTCCTATTTATTCAGCATAAAGGTAAATGCAAATGCATGATAGCATTCAGCAGTTTATAAAGTTTTTTCAAAGTAGTAAATTAATTACTTTTTTTTACTAGAAGTCTCTGTCCACTGATTTTTCTAGGATAAATGCCATTGCATGGACTATGAAGTACTTCTAGCTGCTGTTTAAGTATTTATTTGGCATGTTGGAATAGTTCTGCACTCCGCGTAATGCCTTACAGTGTTTCATTCCGCCAAACAACGCCAGTGAAATAACAGCAGGAACGGGAGCTGTTTTCAGGGAGACATGGGTGATGGATGACCGTTGTTAGATTCAGTAATTGTACGCGGGTAATTGGCCCCCTCCCAAATAATTATGTTCAACTTTCTCCCTTCTTTCCATAATAATAACAGCAAGGATACGCACTCTGTACAGAATAACAGAAACAATGCAAAGCATTCAAAGTCTTATGTTAATTTTGGTTAATTTAAGTTTGACAACAATCAGTTTGTCTATGGAAAAAAAAGCATTAAAGAAGGATAATAGGATTGACACCTCCTGGAATGAATTCGGAGGTTCCCTGCAGGTAAGGCTTTGAAACAAAAAGTAAACACTATTACTAAAACCCAGGATATTTATTCATTTGAAGCTAATCTCAGGCTGAATCTTCTTTCTGTTTTATTTTAACATTGAATGTGAGTAGCCACACAAGCACAAAATGTAACAAAAGTAACGAAATGATTCCCCGATTATCGACTTTTGTTCTGCCATGCCTTTTGTCATTTTTGGTAGACATTTCAGGATTTGTGGCCTGGGTTTTGCTAAGGTAAATCGTGCAATTAACTAATACTTTATCGTATTTTCACAGAATAGCTTGGTGCTTGGTGGTGCCATGGATACTATTTTAGTGTTACACCAACCTGATGGCTCAATATGCATTCTTTTATGATGTGGCCATTATTTCAAGAATCTGACAGAATGCATGGACTCCAGCAGCCATGAGTGCTAGATCTTGTACTCAGCAAGCAAAAGTTACTGTTCATTCTATATAGAACTGGGATCCTGTATTTCTGGGTTAGAGCAAGGTCATGAAGACCATTTTCATCATCCCTGTCGTAGACAAGATGGTGGTGGTGCCTAATCATATAGAATGATTTTATAATCTTGCTATTTTATAGCATAAAATACAGCTATGGTTTGGGCTTGACTTTTTTTTCAGATATTTGCAATATAATTTGAAGCATTAACACTGCCATCTAGAATAATGTGTATTCAATTAAAAAACTATTCCATAATTAGAACTCATTGAGTGTCTTGCTTTCTATAAAATATTCCATGCAGTTCTATTTTTGTCAAGCTTCTCTGCTTCCCCATATTCAGCTCCCCTCCATTTGACATCAATGGAACTCCATTATCTGCAAAAGGGTGGTTAAATTAGCAGGACTTTCTTTAAACAGAATCGGACTTGCTAGATCTACTACTGCCTATTGATTCAATGGCAGCATGAAAGGCAACTGTTCAAAAGGTACTGAGGTGTCTTTCATATATAAAAAATTAAATCTGATTCCTCTTATGAACTGACATGTCTAAGAATATCTTTTGAAAATACTCACTTGCATGAACATGCAGGCAGTGACAAGAAGTGCTGATATTGAAATGGTTATTGATGAGCCTTAATATGTATCCCATTATCGAGATTTGTAGCTCAGTAGTCAAATTGCATTAGAAGATTGGAACGGCATCCAATTTATACACCTATTTGCAATGATCAAAGGTCCTTAAGATCAATTTGGTTTTTTAGCTTGGCACTACAAATCAGCATTGGACCTCCAACTCTACAAAGAATCAGCATGTTCTCTGCTGTGAAACCTTAATGGTTTGTTGAAGCCAACAAACACGAGTGTTAATGGTTCAGTTCCCTCAGGCACCGTATATCTCAGTATTAAAATGCGTGAAATGACCCACTAAATAATTGTTATTGCTACCTAACTCTACCTACCTTTTCAATTATGTTAAAAGTAAATTTCTTTATAAACTTCCAACAGCCTGTGGGGGTGAAAACCTTAAGATGAGTTTTTGTTCTGCTTCTTCTGAGTTTTGTAGGTGAGAAAATCTGGGCCCTTGACAATATATCCCAAATTTTATGTTAATTTTATGTATTATTGGACCCCTGTCTAGTGCGCCCCCACACCCCCACCGAATCTGCCAGGGTATTGAACAAGTTGGACAAGTATCCACATTTCGTCAACTGTACCGATCAAAAACATAATAATTCCCCAAACTATCAAAGTGATTAATTACCCGACTATACCAAAGCAATTATCTGTTAAAATACAAACAATGGCATTTTTTTTAACTCATACAAAAGCACCGCGAAGCAACACTTTGAATAAAGGTATCCCTCTGTAGAAAATTAGGAACCATTGGGGAGCATTTATTGGCAGCCCAGAAGTAGCTCCACACAGAGGAGGGCGAGCTCTTTGGGGTTCAGTTACTAATGGTATCTGAGAGTGCAGCAGTATGTGAACTTACCTCTGGGTAATCATGCCATTATATTTTGGAATGCATCTGTTCTGTGGGGGGAGGGAGGGGGTGGATGAGGAGAACAGAAGCACATGTGGAGACGCATGAGCCGCATTAAAGAAGCGCAGTAAAGACCAAAGCGGGACAGAGTTTTATAAGCCGTGTAAAGGCAGCAGGATAGCATTCAGGGTGGTGCAAAGCTATTCATTTTCAATAGACACGTAGTTCAGGATCGCCGTGAACCTGAATCCTGTCCCAGGGAACTGCGCATTTTGACCCCATGGACAGTGTCCACCACAGGGCACACATTGAACTTAGAGATGCCAGCTTACCTAACCAACTGAGAAAACCCGAATGATCATTGGGAGATACGTTACACAGAGCATGGAGGGTGGACATACACTGCGGCCCTTTCTGGATCAGTTTTCCCATTCCTGCTCAAAAGCCAAGCTTGTTTTTTATTTAAATGACACTTATGTTATTCTAAAATAAATACCCAGTTCAAGCTAAGACAAAACGTAATTAAAGCAAAATAATACATTGCTAGTCCAATTCTGGTATGATGATATACTTCTTGATAAGACAGGTTACCCTTGACGGTATCGTGACGCATGCAGTGCTACCCCCCATTCTGCATAGGTGGAGTTTGCGTGTGTTATGCAGATTTGCTTCGGATTTTCATTCCTTCTACAGCCACAAAATGCAATTAGGCAAAGTGGAGGCTGTAAATTGCCAACAACGTGTGACTGAATGTTTGTGTGTTTGCCTTGTAATGGACTGGCATCCCAACCAGGGCGTCCTTGTGCACTGTGCTCCCTGGGAGATGTTCCAGACTCCATAATGGATAGTCTGGAAGATGGATGAGTCATAAAGGACTTAATAAAAACTATTTTTGAGGTAAATTGCATTTTTTTGTCAATGTTATAGCATATTGGTTTAATATGAAGGTTTTTTAGGTATATGAACACATTTATACAGTATGTATATGGACAACCCGGTACCCTACAAAAAGAACTATATTCTTTAAAAGATTCTTGGCTAGCGGGAGCACGTTTGATTCCAAGTAAGGCTATCCCATTGATTCATGCTTTTTTAATGCCTGTTTAGAAGCTTTAATTGCTTACTTAAATACACTTCATGTTGATAAATAGCACCTGCACTAAAGTCTTTGGGATGTCCCACTGTTGTGGTACCCTCTC
>JAODKF010000038.1:7816671-7851851 GCA_026779585.1 Mormyrus proboscirostris | reverse complement strand
CGCCCCCGGCCCCCCCCCCCCCCAGCAAGATACCACCTCTGGACCAGTGCCTGTGTCGCCCATGCTTAAATCCAGCAGTGCTCAGAAAAGGTTCTGTCAAGACTGTTAAGTAAAACATTGTGATGTTAAAATTCCGAGACTGTTGTTTTCGTGTGAGCAAATTTAACCTCAGTGTGAAAAAAAGTATTGTTATACATTCTCAATATTCAGCTGTTGCTAAATGTAATTCGTTTCTTTTGTGATGCTTACTGGTCATACCCATGGGTGAGGTCTAACAGCAACACCCTTGTAGCATAAAAATAAGTAATATAATAGAGGAATATCTCAGTCATATTAACATGCATTGAGAAATATTGTGTCTCATTGTGCATATTGAGTATAATATTTCCTGTGACAATGCAGTAGCAGGACAAGAAGAGTCCCTTTGAACTTCAGTGTCCATGAAGACAGATTAAAATATCATGAACTTTAAAGAAAATAAACCAGTGGATTCCTGACCAAAATCGAGTCTGCACTATAACTTCAAGCGCAAATGACTAGAGTGAAGCAATCCTATTTTAGACATATTATCAGAGGACAAAGTACACCGGAGAAGACCTACTGCTTGGAAAAGTTAAACAACCGACAACATGGTGAACAGACTCAATCTCCACAACAATGTACATGCCACAGAAGCCAGGACATTCTGAAGAAATGCTATTTATATTGTTACCAGGCATCAACAATCACTTGACAGCACTTTTATGGGTGTGTCTATGTGTCTTTGTGCACATATGGAAGAAAAAAAATCCAGGAGTCCTAAACTAAATAGGGAAAACATTCAGCAAAAATAATAGTAAAAGAACAGAGATTGGGCCCCTTTACAGGCAGGGCCATTTTAGTCATTTTATATTTTTGTTTGTCAGTTTATTATTTGATTCTTCCCCTTTGTAGATGTTCTTCACTAGGCTACAGAAGCACTCTGTACCTTGTATATAAATGTATACTTCTTCCAGTCTCTTCTCTTTTCTGCTGTCAGCCGCAGATACCGTGTAATGCTGCCGCTCCACTGAAGGAAATTTATAAATAGTGCCTTGCAAGACATTATTCTTCAATAAGACTCTTGACTGTATGATGGTGCAGAGTTTAACCGACCATGGAATTCAGCATCTTGGGCAGTAGTTTGGTGTTGCTTTCTGAGAGAAAATCAGAGCTGACCCTAGCATATCCCAGTGTTTTGGAAAGAGGGAGAGGAGCCGTTTCTGCCCTGTGATCTTGAACTACATTGGGTGCAAGGTGGGCTTTTTGATGACAGGGTTCAGCTGGGTCTCTTTGAAGGTTGTCAGGAAAGAACCAGTTAATATTATCATTATTGCTATCAAAGCAGCCAGAAGCCAAAAACACATTTTGTTTTCTCTTGAAATGGGAGATTCTGATAGACAGCAGTAATAGAAGCAAATATTTGCTGCACATGATGCATGATTTCTAAATTAATTTTCCACAGTCCGACCAAAACTCGAAACTCCAAAATACTATTTTTTATTAACCTCATGTCTCAAGAGACTGCAAACCATGCTGAAAACTATACAATATATTTTCAATCCCCAAAAGTTACAAGTTGCCCTGCGCGAATAAGACTTACCCTGGGTATAGTTTAATTTCTGTTTCATTATCGCTTAAAATTCTGGCTTTGGTGTGAATTTTGATGGAGAAATAATAAAAAAACGCTTGAAATTGCTCCAGTATTTTAAACGGTGTTCTGGCTGAATGAAGCTGCTGATTAAAATACAGAGGCTGTTTCTCTGCTGGCTTTGACCAGACAGCCCGATGGAACAGTGAGCCGAAATATTCATGAGCACAGAAGCCACTTCACTGAGCTCTTTAAATACAGATCGCTTCCTCCATTTTGCCCCCCCCCCCCCTATTTTAACCTTCCCCTCCCCAGTGTCCTCTAGAAATGCTTTTGCAGTCAATGTGTCATATTCTGCTTGCTGAAACACAGATAGCATGAAGTATATACCAGGAAAAAGCAATTTATGAATATGTACAATGCATCTTCATTCTGTGCTCAGGTCACCTTTAAGGAAATGGCACAACTGAAAATATACACCAGCATACAACTGACGATTAAGGTGCTTTTTTTATGCTCCCGCCTACAAAACACATATGGGGCACGTGTCCCATGGTAAATAGAACAGAAGACACTGTCATGTTTCTTTCCATGGTGCTTTTGCAAATGCATCTCATTGGCCTTATGCACCTAGACTCATCGTCTCATTTTAACTGTGTAAAATTTCCTAGCAGAACGGTAATAAATAAAACTGAACGCAGACCACCAAATTAGTTATGACATAAAGAGCCACAGTAACTGATACTGCATAAGAGGTTTGCTGTTATAGTGGGAGGGGAATCGGATGGCTATGGATTTAAAATTACAATTCATTAGGCCTCAGAGCAAAACTGCAACAGTTTGAATTTTGTGAGCAGATGTGCGCAGGAACATAAAATGTCCATGCGATATTCAAGTTGATTCTGATTTATATTAACAGGGATCAAGGAGTATCATTAGCAATGTAAAGATAGCAGCGCATAGCGGTGCCGCTCAGAATAATTACTCATTTAAAGACACACTCTCGATTCGGAGACAGCAAAGTACTTAAGCTGTGGCCACAGATCTGCAGCAGATGGCAGAATGGGTGAATATATTTGAATTTACTGCTGCCTTCCACGGGCCCTATACTGATCTGTCACAGCTTCACACGATATTCACCAGAGATGTACAGCAAGCCACTGAGAGGACCATGCCTGTTTTTTTTTTAGTTTAGTGTAGGTCTCTTTCATAAATTGTTGCATTTCTCTAAAGTAATGAAGGCAGTGTAGACAAAGAGGAACAGGGGCATCGAAATAAAGAATGAGAAAAAACAGAAAAATGCCGAAAACAGATGTATTGTGTTGGAAACTGGTATAAATTGGGCAGCTACGAATACATTTAAAAGCTACAAATTCGATGCCATTATTAGACTTGATGTACACTGTATTTAAAAGCTACAAATTCAAAGACATTATTAGACTTGAGGTACACTGTATTTAAAAGCTACAAATTCGATGCCATTATTAGACTTGATGTACACTGTATTTAAAAGCCACAAATTCAAAGCCATTCTTAGACTTGATGTACACTGTACGGTATTTGTTAGTAAACAAGCTGATGTCTGATGCTTTTGATACGGACCATAAAATGCAAAACAGGTCTCAGAACGAGGTGTTTAATTATAAGAGATATCATGCTTACATTATGAGACAGCCCAAGTCTTACTGTGACTTATAAGCCGATGAAAGATTTACAATTTGTCATCAGTTCCCATTAATGGTCACGCAGAAAATAAAAAAATAAATAAAATGTGGCTGAAACATATTTAAATATTTTTTGGTCAGTTTCTTAAATGCTTCTACTTGGAGTTAAGTGTATGATGAGCTATTTCAGTAAAACGATAGTAGAGAAGCCAAGAGAGGAAATGCAGCTGGGTCTGTCAGCAGGAACTAAGCTCTATGTGTTACGTACCTTGTGCTGCTGGCTTGTGGCTTCTGTGCTTAATTGGTTGTCGCCTGTTTTTTCTCTGATTCCTTTTCTTCCTTCATGCTGTTTCCACACATCAAATGATGTCATCAGCCCCCATCTTGAAGACTGGAATGCACAACCGGTCTGCCAAATCAGATTTGAGTCTAAAGGAACTTTAATTAACAACACTAAGAGATGAAAGCATCTGTTATGCTGACATTGTACCTTTAACGCTTGAGGTAGAGACTTCACCTGTACTGTTCTATCAGAGCAGGCTGGATAGACTGACACAGACTTAGGGAACATACTTCTCTTGTCTGCACATCATCTCTCAGAATGTATTATTACAGTATATTTCACTTTTCTTTTATCTCCTTTATTTTGCAAAATGCCTAGTGAGCCTTCATGGTGAAGGAAAACTTCAGTATTTAAAAGGCTGAAAAGATTATAGAAGGTGGCATATAAGGTCACAAACAAAGTTTGGGATAAGCCTTATTAATGTGAATGGTTCATTAATTTGTTAAACATGAAATCTACACAGTGGTGATAATCATGACAAGGCCACCACGAAATGATGTTAACACAACACAGTGGATGCCTTTGCAAGCAGTTATTGTCGACCACGGTTTAAAACAATTGCATCAAGTTGTCACGGCAAGAACAGTTCACCTAGAAAGACATCACTTTCCAAATAAGATGGTCCTGAAGTAGAAATCAAGGACAAAGTGAGAGTGTAAAAATAACAGATAATTATTATGTAAATAAGGCATAAAACACAGCTCCAATAAACAACATCCTTAGTGTGGCAAACAACAAAAGAGCACAAAGACTGAAAATCCAACGGGGAAAAAGATAATGAAAAATCCATATACTCTTATGCCTTCTTTAAAAGCACAAGTGACCCACCCCCAGCAGACAAAATAATTCACTCCAGAAGAATCTATACTACTTCACATCTGCTATAGCCTCTTACCCAGAAAGACACACTGATGTCTACCTCTTAACAGAGCAAGGCTTTGTATAAAATGGCCATAACTAAGTCTGTGCGCTGACTCTGTAAAATAACAATAACAGTCCATAAAAATAAGTGCTTAACCTCAGCAAGCACAGTGGTTCTCAAGTGTGGCCTGCTTCCCAATCATCACCCACTAGAAGAAATAATTTCAGCAGAATTTACTGTGGCCAAAGCAGAATTCTTTGTCGATTATATTTCATAATAACAAACATTCTAAATTAGCTGAAGGGGACCATTATCTGATTTCTCTTTCATATCTCTCAATTTGTCACACTTTCTATATAAAACAATCATCTGATCTAGTGCTTACTGTGGTAATAATCTTGTAGCAGGATCATTCTGTAGTGACCATAAAGCTCTTTTAGTGCTTCTCTTGAGAGAAACAACTTGAAATGTTGCACTGTATTTTAAAGCCATTAAATCATAAATGAAATAATGTATTATTTCTTGAAAACCATGACCATACATATCAGCATAAACACACACACACACACACACACACACACACAGTCGTGTAATCATATCTTTTTGGGGACTGCTCATTCATTTTTATGGGAAAAATGCTAATGCTAACTATGCCAACCTTAACCCCAACCCAGCCCTAACCTTAACCATAAGTAACCAAGCGAAATACAAGAGTTTTTGCTGTTTTAGTTTTTTCATTGCAGTCACAGATTCTTATAAAATAGTGCTTGCTGAATAGTGGACCAGGAAACAAACAAAAAAAAAGGTTAAAAAAATGGACATTTATAACTTTGTGGGGATATGGTGTATTCCTGGACTGCACAGACACACACATACACACACCCACACACACACCTCTCCGCTGACATTAACCTAACTTTCTGAGTTGTCCTTATCCAGCCGCTTCTATGCAAAAGGATTCTGTTGTGTGTACATTTCCCAATGGGGCTGGATGCCATGTACCTCTTAAAAAGTAGGCAGGACATTTGGGTGATAACAGATACCTGAAAGATAATTAATGTGGCTCTATGTGCAGGGATACTTCCACATACCCGTGAGGCAATGTTTAAGTAAACATAAAATGAAAAGAAGATCCTAAAACAAGCCAGTAAAGTGTGATACCGAGACTGATTGCTAGAACCTCTGACAGTAACCTAATTAGTCATGTTTCTCATTCATTTGTTTTACTGATTTCAACTGTATTTCTTCATCCCGCAATTTAATTTTAACCCTGGTTGAGGTTATTATCTTAGCTTTTTTGACCTGTAAGCACGTGAGGGCACTGTTATGAAAAGCTACTCTAAATGTAAATGTGTTTGGTAATTGTTATCTTTGTAAGAGAAACGCAACTTCTACTTGCTTTACATTTGGAATCTTCAGTTAGTGTGTACCGCATTTGTCCACCAGTATTCAACACAGATGAACCAAAAATGAAAGTCTTTTTTGGGATTAACATTGATACAAACAGAACATAAACAGATCTAAATACAGGTCTTCCAACTGACATTTCTGTAGTTGCATCATGCAAGCCCCCATGGAAAGACCATGCATGTCATACTCAGACTCAGACAGACTTGTACTAATAACAAAACCACTATATTACCACGGTCTCATTTAATTCAATCACTTCAACAGCACTGCTCTTTTCGACACTTCTGTACTTGGTCCCATTGGGTTTCCTTGCCATGTATTGCATCGTTATTACATTTAGGTGATATCATTTTCTGTTACATGCAGGAATCCAGTAGTGAATTTCATGCAAATACAAACATATAATTAAATGCTATAGCATGCTATATATTTTAGCATTTAGCTAAGCTAAAACATCAAAAATGTGGCTAAAATTTTGTTAGAAGACAGACACAGAGAGGAACTCTTATTACCGATATAGCGGTTTGGTATATATGGCCAGTCTACAGACTATAGTGCAATGCTCTCTTTACCTATGCCGTTCTTATCTCTTTGAGTGACTGACTGGCCCGTCTTAGCAGAGCCTTTCCAGTTTATCTTGCTTGGAAAGTATGCTTACCCTGCCAGCTGGAGACGTCGATGCACAACCCAGTGCTCCCATATAATGAGCTGCATGTAAGAGGAAGCGTCAGCTGATAAAGTCAAAAATTAAAATCATTTCCACCATTTCACATTTCAGTAAAGGCATCGAGCTTGAAGTGTCCAGCACAGCTCCTCTTACAACGAGATAAGAGGAGGGCTGCGGATTCATCGATTGTTCGTTCCCCTCCTTGAATTCATTCCTGTTCTGTGAAACAAGCTAAATAAACCATCTGCCAGAGAGCACATACCTTTGAAAAGCTGATCTTTTTAGACACACGTTCTAAGAATCTTTGTAACCTTAAATGAAATGTGTTTATCGTAACATTATGACAACTGGGTGACAATATAAAGCTAAAGTAAGTTTTTTTTGTATTGTTTTTATCTACATTAGAGTTTTCATACATTCTACTTACGAAGACTCAAAATGAAGCCTTCCATCGCAAGAAGCCACGTCTAGTAGATTAATCTCATTTTTATATATATATCACATTTATATACTAGCATTCTTCACCTTTTACGTGCCTAATTAACACACATTAATGACAAACAGATACCTAATTAACTACTGAGCCAAAATGTGGAAATTGACCTTAACTTCACAATGCACCACTTGTCAGTTACATCCACCCCAAATTAAATCCTCAATTCAATCCTGTAATGGATCAATCACCTAAAGTGCACTCCTTCTGTGTACTGCTCTAGAAATCTACGCTAACAGTAAAGTGCTTCTCAATATTGAAAACTACTTAATTGCCTATTTCATTCTAAATGGGACAGTTGTGGATTTATTTGCATCAATAAAGAGAAAATAGCTCAGGGAACAGGTTAATTTGATACAAAAATAAGAGAAGTACAACAATAAATGGAGGCCATTACAATAATTTAGTTGCATGGCTTAAATCTGAATCGTCTTTTAATAATTCCATTGCCTACCTTTACATTTTATAAGTAATTGTTACTTTTGATCTTTTGACAAAGATCTTTTGTAGATAGATGCTAGACAAAGCAGAACAGCTCCTCTTACGCATTACAGTTCAAAGCACTTCAATTCAAAAGCCACTGTCTGAAGTGCATGGTGCAAGTTCTTTTAGGGTATCGGCAACCCACTTTTGCCAGTTTATCACATCGTACCAGGCGGTGGGGGTATTTTCTGCAAAAAATAAAATGAAAATGAAAATTATAAAAAGAAAATACAGTCTCCATTTTGCAATTTAGTTTCCGAAGTCTGTGCGCAAAAATCCTGCAAAAATTAAAATTAAAATGAAATAGCATTAATGCATGAATTTGCATTTTAATTTTCCACTCAGGTATGAGTTTATTCAAAAAATAAAATTAAAAACCTTTTTTGTCCTTACATTTTCCAATTTAACTTTTTGCCTTTTCATTTTCAAGTTCACTACATGCAAATATATGTTAATCGGAGTCTGTCAGTGGGCGGAGCTACAGATCACAGCTGCGCTTTCTCAGTACGTTGCCGATTCTGTTGTCTTCGTGTTTCTTGGAAATGGTCAACCTTGTCACCAAAACTAATGACAAAGTCACATGCCACTTAAGTTAACTACTTATCTGCAATTTCCGATTCGTTTATCTTTTTATTCATAGCGACTTATTTCACAGATTAAGTTACTTCCGGCTTCTTTATAGGGGAGTGTTCGCAGCAACAGCAGCGAAGTCACTATGAATAAGAAGCTAAATGAATCGGAAGTTGCAGATAGGTAGCTAACTTAAGCGGCGTGTGACTTATTCAGGGTCGTGGGGTGTCTGAAGCCAATGGGTGCAAGGCAGGGAACGACCAAGGATGGGGCACCAGCCTATCACAAGACACACTCACACACACGGACAATTTGGGACCTCTAATTAAAGTTGGCATGTTTTTGGACTGTGTGGATGGGGGGGGGGGGAACTGCACAACCACACGTGGAGAACATGCAAGCTCCATCACAAGGAGAACATGCAAACTGCATCACAAGGAGAACATGCAAACTGCATCACAAGGAGAACATGCAAACTCCACCATGGGGAGAACATGCAAACTCCATCACGGGGAGAACATGCAAACTCCATCACGGGGAGAACATGCAAACTCCACACACCTGGAGCCACGACAGAGACAGAAAAACTGGCTTAACCATAGGCGGAGCTTTGATTTATATATATAAAATTCAAGCCTTTGAATATTTGTGTGTCTCTCTCGATCAACACTGTGTTATAGATTCAGTCATTCAGACTTGAGGAGTTTCTTCGACCTAGCATGAAACGAACAACAACTATAAGCTTGCATTTGCACTCTCCAGTATCACACATATTGGTTGAGGACCACCTATCTAACCAGCTTACTCTGTGCCCTTTGCATTTTTTGAGGGATTCTGAGCACTGCAATAAAATGATTCTCTCTTCCTTTGAAGATTATACTTTGCTGTTCCTTTAAATAAAATTTGCTGCTTTGATTGCTATGCCCTGCAAGTAATACATGGAAATAGTTTCTTTTTAAAGTCACTTAGTCTCATCTCATGAGCTCACATATAATGCATTAGCAACAGGGTCTGAAATAATCATTTTGTTTTATTATTATTTGATATCGGATAATAATAATGATGATGATGATAATAATAATTTATTATTATTGTTGTTATTATTAGTAGTATTGTTATTATAAAATAACAAAAAAAAGTTAAGGAAGAATACACATTTTGTCAAATCCTATTTATTATCCATCCATCCATGCATTCATTATCTTCTGCTTGTCTGGGGTTTGCGTCGTAGGGGTAGCAGCTTCAAGAGAGATACCCAGACCTCCCTCTCCCCAGCTACCTCTACTATTTATTATGTATTTATTATTTCAGCAATCTTAAATGCTATCAGCTTAACATACATTTCCGGCTGTGCTACTATTTTTTCCTTGTAAAATTTTAGCTTAGAAATTATTTACGAGCTAAAACCAGGGAAATGAATATGTCATCTGTCACCTACAAGGGCGCCGCTAGAGATTTTGGGCCCCATGAAATCATATCACATCGGGCCCCCAACCCAGACCAATCCAATTATGCTCCAAATTCTTTAGCCCCCATTTATGGTACCCCTGGGCACCTAAGAACCCACAGTTAATGGTGCTTTTTAAATCTAAATTGATAAGGGAGACATCAATTTTGTGTGTTGCACTATTAATTCACTTCTAATCACTGCAGTTCTTAAGAATGTCAAACCAAATTTATAATAAAATTGTTTTTACACATGTGCTAATAAAATGTGTTTGATCAGTTCATAAATCAGAACGTTCTAAAATTTTCTGAAATTCTACATATTCAAAATCAGTATGTTTTTCGTTATTAAAATTATATTTTACAGACGTGCCACATACTGCATAGGCTTCTTCCTAGCTAACCATCTAGGAATGGCATTCTTATTCAATCTTTTCCTGATGGTCCACTCCTAAACTGGGACATTTACTAAAGTGAAAGTGACTAGATCCATCATATAGTCCGATCATGAAAAGCTTTCGGTCATCTCAGTTAAGAGGGTAATAAGACTCAGGTGCACTAAAACATGTGCAAGTCATTATCGGGAACTAATACATCTCAAGTTGTGTCAACAAGTTCAACAGGTTGTGTAGGCATAAGCACTTGAAACTGGATCGTACCATGCTTATATCAAAAGGACTAAATGCTAGTATTAGAAAATAATTGGTATAACTTATCAATCTGGGTAGAATTACAGAAGCATTAGGTTGACCATTCCTTGCGAGACTGTCAGCAGTCTTGAATTCATCTTTATTATGGAATGATGGACCCTGTATTGTTTATAAATTGTACTGTTTGAAAAAGGTTTAATAAGATGAGCACAAAGGAGAGAAAGGCCAACTCAGAGAATCAACAGCGTCAGAGACATAAAGGCTGTTTTAGTACAATGTTCAGCTTTGTAATTAGATTAATATTGCTTCAGGATTTCATTCTGAGGGATGGAGTTTATTAATAAAGTATTATTCTAGTATTAGGTGTCATCGTGGCTCATTGGGTTGCATCGTTTCCTCACATACCCAAGTCTGAGGGATAAAACCCCAGCTCAGGTCTCTGTGTCTGAGTTTGCATGTGTCTCCCATTTCATGTGAATTTTCTCTGGGATCCCTGCTGTAGTTCACAGAAATGCAGCCTGGCTTATTGGCATCAGTACATTGCTATGATATGTAATAATGCATATGTGATGTACTGGCATCCCATTCAGGGTGTGTCCCTCCGTCGTGCCCCACACTGCCTAGGACAGGCTTCAGGCCATCATGCAACACCATCCAAGACAAATCACTGGAAGGTTGATGTTCTAGTGCATCATAGAGAAAAACAACAGAGAAAGGGTTACCTTAAATGATACTATAATTTTAAGCATTTTTGGTCCAGAGTAGGATTTATGAAGAGAAAGGGGAGTAAATTTTCCAAAAAAGAGTTGGGAATTGAAGTCAAAACTGGAAAGGGGGTAGAGGTGGTTTGGAGCAGCAGATGGGAGGTTTAAGAGGATGGTGGGATTTTGCATATAAAAATATATGGAGGGGAGGTTGTGGAGAGAGATGCATGGTTGAGAATGTTGCACTGTTGGATACTAGAGTGCCACCAGGAATTATTGGGGGCAATTTTGCATGCTGAGTGTATCCAAGCTAAGTCATCTGCAATAAGAGATAAGGGGAGCAAGGAGGGAGTTGAACGTAATTCAGGGTAGTAACTGTGAGTCATTAAGAGCAGTCTGTGGTTTCTTTTATAAGACAGTTACCTTATGAGAGACAGTAGCAGAGTAGAACAAAATAAATTCTGGTAGCAAACCAGCTGGATGTGCTTTTTACAACTTCTGTCATTTATGCTCATGTTGCGCGGTTCTGTACGCTAATCACCTGGGGATAGCTAGGTTAATAAAAGGATAAGGATAGTGCATCAGTTAGCATATAGACTAGAAAAATAGGTGATAGCTAGAATGCAAAACGAGATGTGTGAAAAGCAGCGATTGTAGAAGACGTGTAGGTCATGGCAGAAAGAGACCACCAGAGCAAAGGCGGAATGTTTTATTACTACTATACTACTACTATGCTACTATATTTGTTCATGATTTGTACTTGAGTAGTAACTGAGATACCGAGCCCCCTTAAGTAAAGTGTAATTGTAAATTGCCCAGCCTGTATGAAGAAACTGCAACCCTCGACTGAAGGGTGGCCAAGGGAGGAAGCTAGTATATAATAATGATGATTGTTAAAGGCTCCTTTGGAGGATCAGTAGGAGGTATTCTGCTTAGAGGAATGTGAAGCTTATCTGTAAAACAGCCAGAGTTACACAGTGGGAGGTAAAGGACAACAACGGAAAGACTGCTGTTTACTGTAATAGTTACTGAGCAGGTGAGACTTGGGGGGTGGAGTGTGCTAAGGATAGATGGCATTTGGAAGACAGCATTGACATGTCTGCTGGTGGTGATGGATGTGTATCCTGGAGCGTTTGATGGTTTGGACCAGAATCAGACGCAGTAGAATATTAGTTGTGAGTGAGGGGGAGTTGCTGATTAGCAACAATCTGTACTGCCAGCTGGGCTCTTTTGGTGCCCCCCCCACTCCCCAGGTAGACTCTTTTTGCATCCTACATGTCACAAGGCTGCTGCTTTCAGAAAATACATTTAAAAGTGTGTGGTTCAACTAACAGGTTCTTAGCCCTTGAATAATTAAACAATTACAAGTTAAAAATGGCTGTGTGGTTTTTACAAGCACAGGATACAACCACTCCACCTTGATTATAAAGACCCTTAAACAAAGCAAAAAATAGCAGCAAAATAGCTTAATCATTAGCATATTGTTCTGTATGGATCAGTGCCTTTGATTCTGTGCATATACTGTATAGGCTGTTGAATGCATCAGTCAGACAACAGCCTATATGTATATACAATGAATCAAACCTAAATAAATGAGACTCATGACTGCCGCCTCTATTATTCATCTACATATAATTGTACAAGAAGCAAATGTGAGATCATTCTCACATGGTAGGAACACCATAGTCAGTATGTTGCATTGCAGAAACTATTCCTGCAAGGAAAGAACAAGAATGTCAAAGCAACAAAAGAGACACCTAAATGACCCTACACCAGAGATCCTGACCCCTTTCTCAAACATGAAGCAGTGTCTTAAAACCTGTCAAGCTGATATAAAGCTTTATAAAGTAGTTATTACTTTACATGCTTTTGTCTGAAACAATTCAGAAGTGACACAAATAATTAATCACAAGCAAAGAGCTGTCAAGGAGCTAACTTAGATACAACTGCTGTTGGGTAAAGCTTTCAATATTTTACCGGTAACAAGAGCAGAATATTATTGCAACTGGAGCTTTCCAAAACACTGATAGAGCCTAACAGTGGAAAAAAGCTATTCAAATATATGACACCCGAGAGAACAGGACATGGGTGTAAAATTCAAAAAGAGAAAATTTTGCAGTGCCAAGTGAAATCAGTTCAGTGGAACAGCCAGTGAAGAAAGCGTGGGTCAGTAGTAGAATGAGGTTAGTTGTGTTCCCTGAAGAGATGGGTCTAAAGACACTTTAAGATTTTTTTTCTGCCTTGCAATGAACACTATGTGTATTATTATTATAGAATTAATTTATATGGCTTTTAAGATAACATGCTGGTTTCATTTTAAGATATTTAAAATAATTTTGAGAGCATTCTCTAGTGAATTTTCTTATATATGTATTCTTGTGAATATTTCTTTATATTTTTATACTTTATACAAAGGTCCCTACCACCTTTGTTACGTGTAAAACGCATTAACTCATCTCATAGCCTGATATATCAAAATGGAGAAAAGTAATACAATCTCATAGATAGTTCACCATTTTATGTTTAGCATTTAAAATAGTTATTTTGTTGCATTTTTTTTTGGCTATTCTACTGCATAAAAATCTGTTATAGTTCTCATTCTCAATAATTCTGGTTCCTTAAAAAAGAACTGGATAGCAGTTAAAATGGGGCATCTCACCCTTTGGGTCCAGATTGGCTACATCTGCATGCCATCATTGTCAAATGACTCAAAGCCGTGACAGACATTTGCTTTGAGAATCATATTTCAGCTGTTTTACTGGGTAATGTAAATCTACCCATTCATATACACTTGCGTCAAGGAGATTTGCTAGCAAAATTGCCAGGTCTGGTTTTCACGCCAAATTGGGCTGTTTTGAAAATACAGTTGCGGATAAATATTAAGAGATTGTGGGTTGCGGGTTTTCATAATGTTACATCGCAGCGGACTGTAAGTGCAAAACAAGAAATTAATTATTATGAATGGTGGCTCCTAATGCTCAGTAATACTGAATCGCTAGGCACCCAAAGTCAGAGACAAACACGCTTGGAAAGGGTTGCCAACTTTCATGCATCTGGCATGACACTCATGCTTTCAGACACTCAAACAAGCAATCTTACAGCAAATATATATTTTTCCATAATATACCTAAAATTAGAGGTGATGGGGTAGTTTGCAGACCCTACAGACTATTTACAAGGTAATACACCTGTTACAAATATGTAAATGAGCATGCATGTGTGTGCAGACTAGACACAAATTGAAAATCCCCCCTCCAGCCAACTGACCAAACTTGGCAACCCAGGGAAAGGAGGGTGTGTCCGTCTACGTGACGTCATTGTTTTTAACTGTGGTTTAAAAGAACATTTGATTATGATGAGCATGCAAAATACTGGAGAATGATGCATTTGTTGTCCACATTTAATAAGAATTAACGTGATATGGGTTGTATAAATATAACCCGTGTCCCATTTTGATCACGATTGATCTCACCCAGTAACAACAAAATGACTTGTTCAGTCACTTTTTACATCTCCCATGCTTATTTACCCTACAGGTTCCAGATCCCATTGTGCAGTGTGAAAGTGACACACAAAGGTGGGCAGGATTTACAAAAGTCCCCGACTGAGACAGCCCAGGAGCTCGGAACCAAGAACTAGGTTCCAGAATTTCGGTGTGAAAGCAAGTTTACAGTCTGGGTCAGAATGATTAAGAATATAATGTCTATCACTGACATATTTCACACCTACACAGATGAATTAGCAGCTTGAGAAACTGTAGTTAAGCTTGCGCAAGTTGTAGCCTGTTTTGTACATTGAAAAAGAAAGATCCCTATCTGTTTTATTCTAATAGGACAGAAATAACATTGTAAAATGTTGGGTGAATAATCTGCTGTACTGATCAACAAAAGAAATCGTAACAAAAATATCTATGTTAAGATATACTTACTTAGAGGAAGGTTGCCAATTTTTATCTCAACATCAGCACACCTTTGGAGTGCTTTGAAGTACAAACAAAACAAAATGATGAGCAGTCAAATTCACAAATAATTTATAACCACACAGCACCATGTTTATTTGCTTAAAAGCTTCTATTTTATTTATTTATTTTTCAAAGCTTACAGGTTCACTGTTTTCCTTGTTGGAAAATGCATCCCTGTCTTTGAACTGCAAAGGATTGCTGCTACCATACAACATGTGAGGACTCGTGATGCAGTGCATGGCAAACTTTCTTCTGCTTTTTGGCAGAAAAATGATAAACATCAGGTGGGAGTCCTTTGTTTCTGCAAAGGTACAGAGAGGCTGCCTGCATGAGTCTCAAGAGGAAGAAACAAGCCTTTACTCATGTGTGACTGTCAGCTCAGAGGATAAAGGAGAGCTAATCTGTGGTGGGCTAAAATGTACTTAACCTTATGTTATTCAAGGGCTCTTCCGAATACACCCCGGAAAACTGCTAGTCATAATATTTACTTAAGACTTGTTCTGCTCTTGGGATTTGTTTCAAAATTTCCCCATATCTGCTATTTTCTCACCCTCTCTTCTAACAAGTATTTACATGATGGCACTCTTCCTGATAAAAATGCAATCAGAGTTAGTACACACGGTCAGGAGTGCCTTGCATCCTTCGTACATGTTTCTCTGAAACAAGAGACCATGCAAATATGTCTTTGGTTGGGTTTAATGTCACCTGGCAAGCTAGGATTTTCCATAGGTTCCTTCAAGAATCAGTCATGCATTATCTTTTGTACAAGCTACTCACGGGAGCCTTATGATGCATGATGGGGGCAGGGGGGTGCGGTCATATAAGAGAGATTCACAGCAGGTTCCTGGGGAGCAATTATGATCTCAGCACAGCGGCAGATATTTGGCTGGGTATATATACGCTACCTTGGCTTTTCAGTTGCTCTAAACGCATTAGTGCTGCCTGATTTCACAGTGCTGTTGTTTACCTCGAGTCTGCAACACAGATCACATCTCCGCACCGTTATTCTTACTCAGGAGATACTACAGAAGGTGGAGAAGAAACGGGGACAGTGCCCAGGAACATGTGACTAGCTGTATTTCACATCAATCAAGAAAAAAACAAGTTCAGTTGCTTTGAAATGACACATTCAACATGTGAGTGCTGCTAAACAGTTAGCGGTTGTGGATTGATCTGATTTATGGACGTATGAATTTAAGTTAAGAATAAAAAAAAAAAACCTGGTAGCATATGTTCTTTATTTCTTACCAAAGTGGATGAAAAATGAGCTTACTCCTCTTGCGGACCATGTGGGATACATTTGTCGTAACCACAATACATGAGAGGGAACTCTTGCCTTTTTAGAATACTGCCTTGAACTAGGAGATGCAATGTCGCTTTCGCTCATAAGATTCGGGGCCATATTTATTATCCATCTATGCTGGGTATGGGAAAGGAGCACCTTAAGTAAATAAGAATTAGACCATTTTGGTAATTTGTCCGTGAAAGAAGGTGTAGCATTTCAATGGAGAAAATGAAGTAGAGACACTAGAGATTTTGCATTATGTAATCACTTAAGAGTAGACAGCAATATAAATAAACCCTGTAAACTGAGTAATCTTGGAAAACTTAATATCTGATATCCAGTAAAGATTGCTATAAAAGATGGACTGGATATATTCAAACAGGATATATAATTACTCCACTCTTAGTGGTTTACATAAGGTTTGTGGGATTGTATGAGGACATTTTTACTATGGGAAAAGGGAAAGAGAGCAGAAAGATGGGTTTTTTCATGCTTATTTTCATCAGTGATGCAAATCATTCCCTTTAGTATTCAAGCATATGGGATCGCTACTGCTCTTCAGAATAGGAAGTTGTTAATAAGTCCAATACTGTAATGCATCACATATCCGAATACTGTGCTTCCTGCTGGAGACCGTTAGAATCGTATAACAGATTTAGCCACTGTTACTTTACTCTTGAATACTTAAGCAGATGTGTATGGGAAGAAAAAAAATATTAATTTAATAACTACATAGTTCTTAGAAATACTAAAGTAATATGTCCTCTTCTCTTTGATTGTAGTTTCTTATAGTAGACTTGGTACACATTACAGTATATGTATGTTATATATGGTGGAAACCTTCTGATAAACCTTTTCAGAAAATCAAAATGAATCCAGTCATTCCTTAACAGCTGTAGTGTTCAGTAAGTTATGCACTGACAAGCTCACAGATAACAGCATACGCTTCTCAGACAGCCATCCTGTCTTTTTGATTTAGATCTGGACTATAGGCTTTCAGCTGTTAACAGCTGGAAATATTTCTTGTGTCAGCGGTTCTTTGGCTGTCTTCTACAATAAAATACATAAGATTCTTCTTACTAAGGATTTTTTAAGTAATATATTATATATAAGTAATGTAATAAAACATACTTGGATGATGGGGGGGGGGGGCAGTTGCTTACAGTGTCACCTCATACCTCAATGCCAAGAGCTGTCTCAAGTCCTGCCTTCTGCCGTTCATATGTGCACTTTGGATGTTCTTCCAGTGTTGTGCGGATTTCCTCCTATAGTCCAAAGATATACGGTCAGGCAGATTTAGCATTCCCAAGGTTCCTATAGCATGTGTAAGTGAATGGACGTGTGTGGACTAGTGAGGCTGTCCCCTGGCTTTGTGGCCAGTGCTGCGTAGGATGAGCTCCATGATCACTATGACCTTGTCCTGAATGAATGCCTGGAAGATAGATGCCTATTTGAATGATAAGGAAATAGCTAACTATGACTCCTTTAACCGCATATTTGTTACAGTTTCAGTGAGGAAATATATTGAAATTTTATAACTACTGATGACCCTTAGACAGCCCCTCAAATCCAAATTTCCCTGCCATCTCATTGACTAATCTTATCTGTTTTTTTGTGGCTGCTCCTGGGCTGCTATCTATCATAGGAGGGCAAATCAGTTACATTCTTATCACCTTTATCCTGTTTTGTATCCTGTTATGTATATGAGTATGTTGTTTTCGCAGTACCAGTGACTGAGAGCAGGGCTGGCTTGGCAATATAGGCAAATGCTAAGGACACCATCCATCCAGGGGGCGCCATCCGTCCTGGGGGCGACACAAACAGAGGAAGAAAAAAAGAGTAACATTCCACTATTCTTAAAACTAGTTGGTATTAATGTGTCTTAATATGAAAAGAACAAGCCCACATGAATTTATTGTACCTGCTTGGCACATCCTAAGTAGTAGTAGTAATAATAATAATGATATGTAACTTTCCTATGAGGCCACTGTGGCGCCCCCCCATCTAATTAGCCTTTACCTGCTACTTGGGAGTGGGAATGGTCTTTTTTTTTTATGTGTCAACAAGCTCAACATATCAAAACGTCCTAAATTATCTGGTGCCCAGGGGAGGAAAAAAATAGAATAGAATAGAATATGTCTTTATTATCATTGTCACAGGTACAATGAAATTGAAAGTGCTCTCCGGTCAGTGCATCATCCATAAACAACAACAACAGTACGAACAGGCATTCACACACACATACTTCAGTCAGTGCAGCTTCCCCAGTGCCGCTTAATGTGACAGCTTACAAAGGTTATTGAAGCAGACATACACATACAGTTAATGCACAGGGTAAAAGAAAAGAAAGAGGAGGAAAAACGCGACAAAGACAGAGGTAACGTAACATACAGTAAAAGTCATGTCATGACAGGGCCGGTAGATCTTATATTATAGGTGACATAGGCGGCCGCCTAGGGCGCCAACTTTTTAAGGGGACGCCGACTTGCTAACCATTTTCCTAAGCCTGGGACGGAGGGCGTCGGCGCTGATGCATGCCTAGGGCGCCTCATCGGCTAGGACCGTTACGGCCTGAGAGGGTGAGCAAGGGAAGCCAGTCAAAATGTTAAGTTCTGGCTTTTTTCATTTTTTTTTCTGTGACTGAGACCATTTCTCTGCCTGGGGGGATCAGTCATCAGGCGGGATCCTGAGGTGTTTCCTCATGTGGTGGCTGCACCAGTGCATGCTCCCCAACCACACCATTCCACTTTGTCATTTCACTGCTAACAGGAAGGGCCTCTGTAGCACCAAAATGAGTCGAGTTATGAGGCCAAGTTCTATGCCTGTTTCTAGAGCAGGTCTGACCATCCAGAAACCAACAAAGTGGGACCAGAGATATTCCGCCACTGATTATGCCGTAATACGCTAGTCATTAGCCCCTGGGACAGGTTGGAGTGTGCCTGCACTTTTGACCAAGTACAGGAGCTTGAACCGGCCTGCTGTGGAGACATAGATTTCGAACACTATGTTCAGATCATGGTAGACAAATTACTATATGAGCGACAGAAGAATTGACAATCCAATACTTGTGCACAATTCACTTACGAAGACCCCAGCTGACCCTGATCTAAAGTAAATAGAGCACCTCTGACCAGAGTGGAGCATCAGAGATGTTTGCTGAATTGCTTGTGTACCGTGGAGGACCAGGACACCAATGGATATCTTGCTCGATACACCAGATAAGTAATGTATGTTTATCAACCACTCAAACCAGAGCCTCCGGTAATTACTTTTAACAGTGTATCAATCTCCCTGCTTATACACTTAGTGCCTCAGGAAATTTAGATGGCATGCAGCTGTTAAGAAACAAAGATTCCCCTTCGCCTGGCGGAAACTCCCCTTCCTGTTAGAGCAATCGATGTTCAGCCCTTGAAGTCAGGTCTCGTTTCCCAGCAGACTGCAAGGAGCTACAAGTAAGCTGCTTGTATAGAGAAACTCTACAGTTTTTAGTGATTAGTTTCCCTTGAGACTTGCTGGTATTGTGACATCCCCGGCTTTGTTTGCATAACCCAGTTTTTTTTTGTGGGCTGTGGGAGGATTAGTCTCCTGGAGCCCCCACTGCCTGCCCCATTGTACCCTGTCATTAAATGTCAGTTGAGAGTCCAGAAAAGGTCGCTAGTGAACTGATACCCCCTGAATATCAGTCTTTTCTGGACATGTTCAGTAAAGAAAGGGCAACCATCCTTCTTCCCTATCATTCATGATAGTGTGCCATAGATCTATGGCCGGGTGCCTCCCCCCATCCAAGTAGTGAAGTATTCCCCCAGTCTTGAGGATGAAGCATTATAAAACTATATCAACAAAGCTCCCGCCAACAGGTGTATTCGTCCATCCACCTTGCAAGCAGTCCCTTGTTTTTTTCTTTGTAGAAAAGTACGATGGAACACTCCATCCTTATATTGATTGCAGAGCTTTAAATGATGCCACTGTCAAGGTCCAGTATCCCCTACCTTTAATCCCTGTTGCATTGGAACAAGTACGCAAGGCTCAGGTTTTCACTAGATTTGGCCTACGTGACGCATTTATAACCACTAAGAGATAGTGTGAGTACCTGGTTATGCCTCATGGTTTAGCTAATGCACCTTCTATATTCCAATCCAGTTATGAATGATATATTTAGGGACATGAGAGACAGGTCTGTAATAGTCTGTACAGACTATATATTGATTTATTCCCCAAATCTAGTTGAATACCGTAAGCACATTCAAGCGGTTCTGCAAAAGAACATCAATTATATGTTAAGCTAATAAGTGTGACTTGCAAAAATCCACAGTTTCCTTCCTAGGTTATGTATTGAGTCTGCAATGAGTAAATATGGATGCAGACAGGGTTAGAGAAGTTTCTGAGTGGCCAGAGACTAAGACTGTAAAGTATATGCACCGGTTTTGCACAATTTTTTATACTTGATTAATGCGTAACTTCAGCTCCGTAGCTGCCCCAATCACTACATCAGTTAGGTAAAGCTACCTGTATGCCTTAGTCTGAGCTACTGTGTACTTCATTCTCCAGTCATAACAAATAAATGAGTATTTACTATTATTTACCTGTCCTGCAGCAACCTGACCCAGATCTGCCCTTCACAGTAGAGGCAGACACATCAGTAGTAAGTGTGGGAGAAGTTCTGTCTCAACGTCATAGGGATCCTGCTAAGCTTCATCCTGGTGCCAGTGGTGGCATTAGCTCAAGGGAGATGCTTGCTCCTTTGTAGTAATTTCTGACCACAAAAACTCTTAAGTATGTAAAGGAAGCAAAACAACTCAATGCTAGCAAAACCAAATGAACTCTCTTCTCTACCCAGTTTCTTTTTTATGGTTACCTACTGTCCTGGGTCAAGATGCTACTATTTCCCTGTCCTGTAACATGGCACATATATGATGAGAAATTATGATGGAGTTACAGGATGTTCTTTGGGCAGAACTAAGTCCTCCACATATGCCCTCTAATAAATAGCGCTGATTTGCCCTTGCCTGCTTCAGTAGGTTCTGTTGTGGATGGTGGACCATGTCTACAATTATTGATGTGCCCAAGCGAACTCCAAGACACCTGCCCTTCGGTGAGTTATAACCTCTAATCATTCCCCACTGGTTCCATACAGTGATGGACTTTTTTACTGATCTGCCTGATCTCACAGGGATACATGATCATTTTGGTTCTATTTGACTGCTTTTCTAAGTGGCACCTCATCCCTCTCCTGGGTGCCCCCTCATCTATCCAGATGGCAGAATATGTTATTAACTAACATTTCATTTTCTCTGGCATTCCTAATCATGTGGTGTTGGACCAGGATTCACAATTCACTGGCCAACTACGGCAAGCATTTTACACACACCTGGGGGCGAATGTGAATCTGCTGTTGGGCTACCGTCCCCAGTCCAATGAACAAATGGAACAGCTCGCCCAGGAGATTTGCTGCCATCTCTGTGCATTTTTCTAGGGCTACGCTTCCCAAAATCTCCTGTTAGCAACTTACATGGTTGAACTATTTAGCAACTATGCTTCTGGGAAACACACACCAGTCTGAGCTAGTATCTCATCTGAGCAGAATATGCCCATAATTCTCTGGTACACTCCTACCAGTGTTTAACCCATTTCCAACGAGTCCAAGGTTTCCAACCTCTGCTCCACCTATAGGATGCTGATCCCATTGAGGTCCAGGTTCCAGTGGAGCGGTCAGGTCTGGATGTCATCCCACTTTCAACTTCAACAGGCATTTGACAACCACCATGCTGATCCGCTTTTCCGTGTGGGGTCAGTGTGTGTAGTTCTCCTCCAGGGACATCGTGCTGTATCTCCCTGTACATTGGTCCTTTCAAGATCTTTTCACATAAACTCCGTAACTTACTGTCGTCAGCTATCCCCCAGATGCAGGATATCACCAATCTTCCATGTCTCCTTTGTGATGTCTGTCCACTTCAGTCTGCTGCACTCGACAAACTCTTTTGAACCCCCTTCTCTGCTAGACATTAGCAACAAAGTTGCTTACTTCTTCTGTGCCCTTTTGCATTCTGGGGGATTGATAATACTTGGTGGATTCGGGGATGGGGGGGGGGGCTATGACATTAGTGGAGACTATTATGTATCTAACCCCAGGATCATGTCTTCTATATAACCAGTTACCCTTCATGGTTATACACCTGTAATTCATTCCCCACACAATAATTGAAATACTCTTTACATTTGTTAGTCCATTGTGAGGTATTTTCCATACTGAGCATTGCCAGTGAAGTTTTGTTTTTGCTAGAATTATCTGTTTTATCTGTCTAACCCAATACCCTGATTGCCTTTTTGATTATGACTCTTTTATTCTTCTTCGATTTTCCACACTAACATTTGTTATGAATGGATAAATCTTCATTGAGTGATCCCACCATTTGGCTCTTGGGGAAGGCTTTTAACCTTAATTTATCTTGCTGACCCTACTTTCTCCTTAAAACAATGTTTTATAGACTTAATTTTAAGGAAAGAAGCCAAATGACTTGTTTTCTGATATTGCACTGCGGCTTTAAGTGTCACATTAAAATGTTAGGTAATATTTTATTTGAAAATTAAGCATATCGGTAATGGACAGACAGCTTTTAACTTGCTTTTACCTTTTATAATTACACTATAGTATATTTCATATCAGACAACAAAGGTCCACATCAACATTAATTAATCACAGGGGAGTCTTAAAATCACATTATTCTTTCTGCGTTCATTTTCATTTGCGTCTATTGTTTCGATTAGATGCCTTAGAGCTTATATAGCATTTGGTACAGGCATACATGGGATAATTGTTGTTTAGGATAATTTCTATGCATGGCTTACGTCCATTTCAGAAAGGAGCCTCAGGTGTCATTGGTTTGTGTTGCTGATTAGTTCACCTGTCCCTCATTACCTATATAGATTAAAAAATGCTATAATGGTGATTGCTTCATCTGGCCCACATCCTAGAAACCTGTCTTGAGTGATAGAGGTGCACTGTGGCTGTAATATGCCCTGCCTGCCTGAGCTAGTGTGTCCCAGTGAAGTTCATTGGTAAATAGATGGAAGAGTTTCGTAATGTTGTTTTCAATGTTGATATACTGGGCCGGGAACCAGTTTACCAAGAAGTCAGCTATTCAGCACATAGATGGCCTATATCCATTTAATAATTATTAGTTGAAGGATAGCTACTTCACAATATAAATTTTCCAGTTGCGGTAGCAGTCATATGTGAAGGACATAAATCCCAGGGTGGGTGGGATTACTGTTAGATATCAGTCACTGGTGGGTTTAATCCATTTCCAATTGGTCCTCATTGAGTTTAATATGGCAGAGATTGACAGCATATCCCGCCCACTATGGATTTCTATGTTTCAATTCTGCCATCACTACTTAAAATATTAATTTCAAAGTACAGCACATAAAATATTTTTTTAAAAGGCTACAGCAGGGGTTTTAAATAGGTGGCACATTAACCATCAATTTCAAACAGAGAATATAAATATTGTAATGGTTTTTCCGTCAGAGTTTAATTATGAAACCTGGTTGAGAATCCCCTGCTCGCCCAACCTTGCACGGCCCCAGTCCCGTAGTGTCATTTAGATCATGAAAAATTGGCTGCAGGAAAATTATGGAGAAGCCCCTGGGCTGTCATGCTGACTTTGTTAATATTGGTTTCTGGGTTTCACACGGCATTTCTGAAAGCAGCCACGTTAAGTGCTGGCTTAGGGACGCTGTGCAATTATGAAGTGACTAAATAAGAAAATCGATGAGGTGCTGCTGTAATTACAAATGCTGTTATATGCTATGTTAGATTATAGTTTGTAGTTTAAACACTTTAAAGCTTAGTATTAATTCTTTATATAGTACTATTTGAAAATGTTGTTGCGTTACAAATCAAATCAATCCACTGTAATGTTAATGGTTAACAACGGAGAATGTGATTGAGCTGTAGGATAGAAAACAAGCCTCATTCTGCAATATTCTGTGTACATTCGCATTCTTTAAATTCCATGTTCATGTCAGTCTAATAGCCATATAAATATGTTAATTTGCCTTTTTTTATTTCAGTAAGTGCTTAATTGAATGTCGGGTAGAGTTTGATGGAGAGAGAGGTTAATCCAGCATAGACGAGTATTTTCTGCTTGCTCACAGCAAATTTGCATTAAATGTTAATGAATTTAAATGAAAAAGGTTGCATCTGTTGTGGAACCTTTCAGGTGTCCTTAATAACTTGCATTTTAATGTGTTAAGAGAATCTATCAAATCAGAGATGTTTACCCATTGCCTTCAGATTTTCTTTGGCTTTTCAAATTGTCTTCCTAATGCACAGCTGCAAGATCAACTACCTGGCTGGCTATGATTTGATCAATGCCATTCAATCAGCAGCTTAATTGAGGCTAGTTAATTAACAAGAAACCAGCACCCATAAGAAAAAGAAAGGGTTGGGAAAAATAGCAAACACTGTAACTGATAAAACCTAAAGTTCAGAATGTAAATTCATGTATTTTGTCTAAGGTGTTCAAAACAGAGCATATGCAATGTAATTAGGCATTTGACCATAAATAGCTGCATCCCTCATGAGGAAATTAACTGGCCACAGTGTAGTTGCAGATACAGTTAACAATCCAGGGTGATACAATAAAATACATCTATATGTCTTAAATCCAATTTTAATTGGCAATTTATGCTCCCATTAAACATACATAAAAATATAAACAAAAGAACTTTAAAAATAAGTTTAGATCTACTTCAGGGAGTACCCATAAAGCCCTCAAGACCAGTGTTATTGTATTGAACTGTTGCTTGTGGGGATGTGAGGTTTTCCCCAAATACTGTAACATGACATTCTGTCATGATGCTGTGTTGACATTATAAATGAATATGATTGTTTATTGCTACTAGGAGTTTGCTCTCATTGTCTCATTTACTCTCCAGTCATTTTCTGTCACCAGGAAGGCTGTGCAATGACTGTGTGAAGACTACCTGTGATAATCTCTCATTTAATTCTGCATAGACCAAGCTGCTGGGTAGGCTGTAGACAGACCGAGTGATTTTTGTGGTCTTTCTTTAAGTTAGACTAGAATCTTTGCAATGTAACCCAACGACAACCAATGTGAACTACAAATCATATAGACTTCTCAGTATCTTTTAATTACTGCTGCAATAGTAAATAAAGGCCTTTTTAAATCTGTTTGGATTCCTTCTTTACAATGGATTTAATTTTTGAAAATTAATGAATAAATCTGTCAGATGGACTCAACCTCGATCGTTATTCTCAATTAGAAACAGTCACATAGATTAACTGGTTAACCTTATTTCTGCATTTTTAAAATCTTAAATGCATCATTTTAAAATTTATATTGAAAAATAAATAGATGTTATTGCATTTCAGTACAATTTTTATTTTTTCAATATCTTTCTTGAAACTTGCTTTTGTTGCTTCTCATAAAATACAGATTATTACTGTAACTCTAAGTCAAGGGTCTAACACTGTGGTACTTGAGCCAGAAATGACTGTATTCAGTTGGGTCTTAAAGCATTCAAATGGTGAAAAACACCTCTAATTTCCCCTAGAGTTTTACTATCACCATCATCTCTTACTATATCTTATCCATTTGAAGTTGTATCCTTCAATATTGTTTTATTTTATTTTCCTATTTCCCATTCACCCATCCCATCTCTTTATAATTTTTGCTAAACGTAAAATTATAACATGCAATTTCACAAAGGAATGTACTTTCTTATCTCTGCTTTCCTTTGTCCTTTCTTTGCGGCTAACTTTTTTTCGCCTCTGGTCTATAGGGGGCGCCACAATCTCACTTTCCTTTCCTTATATTTTCTTGAGGTAACTGGGAGATGATCTGTGTCCGAGTGGCTTTTAAGGATTAAATAAGTAAACAAAAAACTTTCGTCAAATTGTCCTTAACAAGCAGAAAATTATTTTTACATAACAATTGTTCATTTGTTTTTGCTATGGTATATTTTTTTATTATAAGGCAACAATTCTGTATATTCAAATACATTAGCGTTTAAATAAAACAATTTTCGATTGACTCTTTTTAAACCTTAAGGTGTCAGTACTAAAAAAAAAAATTATAAAGAATTATATTTGGCATCTTTATTTACAGATAACTTCATATACTAGCTTGCTTATAATTTTTATTGTATGATGTCACAAATATGTCCATGGAACACTTATGCTGGTCTTCCAATTTGTTCTTCTTTTTAATTGTTTTCTTTGACTCAAATGACCAATTACTGGAATCAGTGAAGCACAGAGTAAAAGGCATATTAATATGGATTAAATTTATTAACGGCACAAAACAGATAAAAAAAAAAAAATGCTACGAATGCTTTGAGCGATTTTATAGAGAATTTCAGGTAACATTCAAAATAGAATGAGCAAAACATCAAGTCTGTTTTTTCTCCACTAAAAGACTATTAAAATGATAAGGACTCTTTTCAATGTCTAATTACTAAAGCTGAGCAAAATCAACTCTAATCTACTGTAATAAAGCCTGTGGCCCGAAGCACAAAGTGTAGTGAGGAAAAAAATCAACTATCTGCCCCATTTAAAGAAAACTAATTTCAATTTAGTTCTTGCACCATGCCATCTTTTATTCAATATATAACTCTTTCTCGTTCCAAGTTACTAAGTTACTCAGGCAGTAACTAATCTTTAGTTAAAAGCAGTTGAAGACAATCCTTAACAATAAACATGCCTGAAGACATAGAAGAATGTTTTCCGTGTGGTCAGCAGGACGTCGACATGACAGAACCTTATAATTAAGGTAATTCTTTTATAGATGTATAAATAACAGGCAATTTAGCTTTTGATTTCTTCATAGCGAAACAAACATGGTAATACAATCCTTCTTGTGGAGGCTTCTGTCATAATGTCTGCAATTAATGTTACGGTTAGTGTAATGATGTAACTAGATTCTCCAGCCATTGTTATACATGATATCATCTTCATACCAAGTATGCTTTAATTGTAACTGAGCTGATCACGTGCAGTGGATTCCTTATGCATTCCTTAGACACACATTCTATGACAACCAAATAAACAAAAAAAATTAAATGCCATTGGATTAAACAAATTTAATTATAACTTATACTTAATTACAATTTAATTACAATAATGAATTACAGTCAATAAATACAAAAGAATACACAGCTGTGTGCTTAATAGTAGCTGGCTTATAGTTTTGAGTTTGGAATAATTGCCGCCCAAGGCAATAATATGTCAGTCACAGATGTGTTTGAACAAATTGGTAGCAGTAGCTACCAATCTTAAGTAGTAATTTCAACAGATCGAAAAAACTAAATGTGATACAATAATATTACATGCTTTATTTGAGCGATTCCAGGATCCATCAACTTTAATGACACTTGACCATCAAAACCTCTATCTTTCCCTCTTCATGCCATATCTGCTGTTGTTTTTGCCGTCTTTTAGTTACTGTGGCTCGGCTCCTCTTTCCCCCTTCTCGTTTAATTTCTCCCCCTGTCTCTGGTGAGCAAAATATCTGGCCTGCACCCAATTCCACAACACTGTTGCTGTAATTGCTTTTTTGGTATATAAAAAAAAATCCCCTTAAAATGAATCCCAGTGATGCTTTCCAGTCCCCCCGTGTATCTGTCGGCTGTGAAGGGCAGCGCCTTTGTCTTTGAGCAAACTCATTAACAGTGCAGACATTCGCCTGCTCCTCTTTAGCAGTCTTTCAGTCAACACAGTTTTTGGTTTTCATTTTTCACGCTTACTCTTTCATTCTCCTCCCTCCTCCAGTTCCTTCTTACACCCATCCTTCTCATTTTTTTCCGTCTCTCACTCAGTTGGGTGCAAACTCAGGGCGATCGACCAACTCTGAGCACAAAGGCTTGTTGTCAGTATATTTTTAATTTATTTTTCAGAAAAGCAACAATGGCCAAGAATGAAATCAAGCATAGCAGGAACAGTCAATGGGATTCCTTAATAATAGATAACCCAATAAGGCATGTTCCATAATACTTAGAGCTTTCTTGTTGCAAGCGTCATCTAACGTGATATTTTACGAAACTACGACACAGTGTTGAACTCTATGAATTTTAAATGTGCAGTACGGGTCCAGGTTAAACTTCATTTTTAGCATTGTTTTCTACTCACATCAACACATCAATACTAGGACATTGAACTTTGTCCCTTAGTTGATATTTGCACAGCGCCATATACATAGAGTAGAAACCTCATATAACATTTTGTCTACTGTTGACTAGTTAGTCAGACCCCCTCATGAAACAAAGATAGAATGGGAAGTATTGAGTTGGGGTGGGGGGTTGGTACCAAGAACCTGGAGGGACATGGGACCCACCTTATCCTATAATAAGCTGTCTGTCATCAGCTTTTCAAACAAATCCCATTTATAGGGATGGCTGACCTCAGATTTTTCAGTTCCTTTTGATTTTCTAATCTCCTCTTCACCTGTTCCTTTACCCCATCATATTTAGCATATTTGACATATTTCCCCAGGGCCAAAGATGACTCATCTGCAGTATTTCGGGGATACTTTAGTGTTGGTATGTTTTCAATTTCTGTTGTTTTATTATACCGTGATAAAACTGGCTATAGTTATCACTGTCTTTCCAGTTCTGAAATTTCGGCAGAATAGTTTTGACTTACGATTCTTATATAAGCACTTAATTGCATCTGAGTTCAACACCATTAAATAACAGCTCTGATGTTTTGAAATAAAAAATAAATAAATGAACATCATCAGTAATATTCCTTTAAAACAATATTATGCAATATATTTTTTGTTCATACATCTTAAAAGTAACACTCATGACTCTTTTGACCCATGGTTAATTTACTTTTATTTCACGTATATAATCTTTACAGCGTCATCAACTGAACAATCTTCAAAGGAATTCCAATTAAGTGGCATTAAGGATGAAATGCATTATATACATTTTTATTATAGTCATAACTTTAAGAAATATGTCCAAAAAAGTTCAAACCATGTACAGTCAAGAGGAACATTTAACATCATTTAGATCCATCTAGGACCAGTGTCATTTTCTTACCTGCTTACCTTTCCTTTAAACAAAGTATGTCATGCTCTATTTTCAAACATGAGGACAAGGATAAACTAAGTAATTCAGGGAAATGTTATTTTTCTGACTGTAAATCTCATAACATGTTTCCTAACTTGCTTGCACTTGAACCTCACCCCTCCTGCTTTGGGGGTTCTTGTCCTGCTTCTGTGTGATATGTTTGCATGTTATTCCCATGTTACTCAGGAGTGCCTTAGGTACCTCAGTTTCTTTCTGCAGTCCTAAGGCATGCATTTAGGCTAAATGGCACCTCCATAAAGTGAGTGTGAGTGTACATGCCCTGCAATGGACTGGCATCTAGCCCATGGTGTACCTTAGGCCCTATGTGCCTGGGCTTCAGGCCTACTCCCAACCCTGTCCAGGTTTGGGAAGAAGCCCACACTCTGTTACGGTGGGCCCTGGACTCTCAGATGTGTTTTGCAGATCGCTGCTACCGACCTATATTGTTGTTCCATCTGGGGCAATAGGTATGGCTTTTAACTCAGAACATCAAATTGATGCTGACAAGTCATAAGGTCAGACCACGTTTTATTTAAGGTGGCCCATTTAAGGTGGTACGTCGCATAAACCCAGTCACTTACCAGTTGCAGCTTCCAGGTCCTTTTCATATTGCTAGGACCTGTCTTCTACAGCTCCACAGTGTCTCTGATGGAGCTGGATGTCCGTCCTGCTCTTTTAGAGGAAGGATCAGGATATGCTCTCTGTTGGACTCGAGACGCTGGAAGGGAGGGCTGGAGTATCTGTCCAACTGGGAAGGTTATGCCCCTGAAGAACAAACCTGCGCACCAGCGAGTGACATCTTCGGCCCTTTAGCAACCAGAATCCTACATTTAATTATATAATTCACTGATATCATTTATGTTTGGATTGTGTGTACATTGTCTTTGGCTTGGGGTCTGTTGCAGGGGTCTTTCATCACAAAACGGCAAAGACAAATGAAAATGGGGTAGGTATATGGTGCCATGAATGTTGATGTGAGCCACAAATAGGATCTCGAATATTTAGGATCAGTCATCACAAATGACACGTTGTAATGTTGACCTGCTTGTTTCTTGAAAGCTGTGCCCATTGATAGGTGGACATGGACATCTACCATTGCTTGACTGTGAACACTATACTCCACTGTTATCATCTTCTTCTCAAACTGTAGCACAACAGCAGCATAAACAAATATAGTACATTAGGTCAAGATGAAGTGTACTGTTGTAAAAAAAAAGTTGAAAAATGTAACAATATGAAACAAAAACATCAGAATATGTAATATATTCCTATGATATTGGAATGATTAATCTGTAAATCTATTACAAGCACAAAAATGTAGCATCTGAGGCTGACATATTTATTTTCATTAATCACTCAAGCCATACATCAACTGTGCTGAACTTGAAAGAGTTACAGTGTTTTAAAAAGTGAAAAATGGTAAAAAGTTGTATTATTCAGATTAAATAGACCACAGCTGGACTAGTACTTAGGAAGATATGATGGAATGTGCCTTGTCCAGCTCATTACTCAAATTACCATCACAGGAATCTCTGCCTTTGCTTATTGTTTCCATGGAGACTGTGCTGGCATTCTTTTGCTTGCAATACCTAAAGTGGTTCCTTCAGATGGCATATGGTATAATTGCTGCCAGAAGGGAAAAAAGGCAACTTCCATTTTTTAATCATTGTTTAATTACTAAGTCAAATAACTAAAAAAACGTAAGTCATTGTCATAGTCAGTTCATCAGAAATTACCAAAGTAATGTTTTTCTACAATAATTTTCATGTTATATTTGTTTTGATTTGGTTTTATTTCATGGCAAGATTCATCAGTTAACAAAACTATAAATAATAACAATAACATATTAATATTAAAAACAATGGTGCTGATGATATTTGTATATACGTATAACTACCACAATAGTGTTCTTGTTTGGTTTTTTCAGAAGGCTATGACATGATTCATAATTTTAAGGTAGTGGAACTGGAAACAATAGACAGAACTGAGGACCAAGGTAAGTAGAAGAGAGATGCATATATTACTCAAGATGGGAAACATCTTGAACACTGTGACAGAAGAGTGAGAGATATTCAGTTCTATAGTTCTGTCTCTGAAGAGAATAACATCTGAGTAAATGTTCGAGTGAGGAAAGTGTTTGCTCACTAGATGCCAGAGGCAACCTTTTTTAAAAAAAAATAAAATGCAAAATAATCTGGCACGTAAGGTGGATGTAGGTTAAAGCGAAGTAGATGTTTGAGTATAGTTACCATGAGAGAGCAACTGCATAATGAAGGTTACTTTGAAATTAAACCTAAGCTGAGTAGAATGCAGCCAATGGTTTCTTGTAGGTACCCAACTGGGTCTGGTTCTTGGATTTAAGCCATTTCAATTTAGATGAGCACAGCTTGGACTTGTCAAGGAATGAAGGAAGGTTGCGCTGGCCCAAAGGTCAGTGAGCAGAAAGCATTCGGGGAAGCAATAGCAAGCAGGCAGGATAGAAATATTGCCAATGGGTGCAAGAGAAGCCAAAACTACGGGGGAAAGGACAGGGGATGAACTTTAAAATCACAACACAAACAGCTATGATGGGAGAAACATGAAAGGAAACTGGATGAGGGAGAGAAGGTTAGAAAAGAGAAAAGATAGCGGAGCACCATGCATCTGTGAATACAAGATCAAATTATTTCATGCTCTTGAATGCAGTTACAATGAAAAACGGAGGCTCATGACCGTTTGTTTTGGATGTGTTCATAGCGAAAAGAACATTTTGTCATGTGAAAAATATTTTTGGTGCATATGTTACAAGCTGCTACAGTGAATGAAGGTCACCTGTCCTGGAACACCACCAACAGTAGATCTCATTATAAAAGGCTAAAACCCAGAGCTCAGAACAGAACATTTAACAAGTTCACAACGTACACCCACCTGTTTAGGCATTTGTCCTTTAAAGGTTTATGCATTTTGTGATTGCATTGAAATAAAATATACATTGGCTTCAATCCCTTTAAATGACGTTTGTATTACTCCAATGGAAGTACATCTTTTAATGACAAGAATGATAGAACAGGCAGAATAGAGTTTAATACTGAACAAGGAGATCTAACTAGCATTATGAATGACAGGCCTGATATGTTTTCTCTTTTACTCTCTTTTTATCTACTATTAAATTATATAAAAATTGTAGCAACTGTATTTCTAAAATTAAATTCTATATTTTAAATGTTTAATGCAAGTCACTTAAATGATTAGTTAATTTTAGTATTACAAAAACATACACGCATTATAATAAATTGTTCTGATTTCTCTGACTTCTTCATAGAGGAATTGAATAATATGAAGATATCAAAAAACCTAGATTTCCGCCGTAAGATAATTTGTTTCAAATTTAATACATTGTTACTATGGATTAAATACTTCAATACATATGATGATGTTTAATGAAAAAAAGATGACTTATTTAAAAAAATACTGTTTCCTTTTAGTTCATATCATGGAGAAAGTGGTGCCTTGTACTTCTACACTAACGAAACACGTGTGCACAATAACATCGATTTATACGGTTTTCTGGCCGAAAAATATTTATTCTCTTCTCTGTGCCTCAGCTAAGCCAATAAAAACCCCAAGGAGGGGCCGTTTCAAGCTTCCATACTCAACATTTCTTCTCCGTACTAAGTGACTTGAAATTGCACAAAGGTGTTTTGTTTTGCAACTCTGCTGTCTTTATTTGGCAATCAATACAAGACAGAATTAGCCTTTTTAGTTCTGTGCTGTTTCTTCTTCCATTTCCAAATCATGCTTGTTTCGATAGTGGCTGCAGCTTGTATTTGCCAAGAGTGATTTATCTCATCCAGTAATACATTTCAGCTGCCAGACTCAGGCCTCAGGAGATACCCCTCTCAGTTAACGTGATGCGCACTTTGCAAATGTGTCTCTGCAAAACGACCGAATATTATGCAGAGGAAAGAAATGATATTGATAAAGCGTGTAGGGTCACCTTACATCTATAGACCCGTCACAATGCTGACTGAAGTAAATTCACAAAGGAGACACCCCAGCTGTGTGTCTGACGCCAAGGTACTCTCCTCAATTAAAATGCAAAAGGGAAAACAAAGCAGCAATTAATGACATATCCATCAATTTTGTCTCCTAGTGAGCTGGACAGGATTCCACACTCATGTCAAATCTATTGCTGAGTCAAATCACATGTTTTTATACTGCAGAATAATAAAAGGAGTATCTGGAGTGCCCCCCCCCCCCCAAAAGGAAAAAAAAAAAAAAAGCACTCGGAGAACTTGCATAATCCATACACACAGGAGGGGGGGTGGCTTTGTACCCCCAGCCATACAAGTGTGAGATTACAATAATAGCCAGCTAACTTACGTACTTCATTCATCCATCTTAAAATATAATGCCAAGGGTCCCACCAGAGCCTATGCCTTGCATCACAAGAGATAAGGCCGAGGACACGCTGGACAGGTTACCGGTCTATCTCAAGTTACTCTCAGGGCAGGCAATTCACAGAAGAAGACGACGGATAGACAAATGGGAGAGAGCAGCTTTTGAATTCGCAATTCAGATCATAAAGCAATACTGTAACATTGAATTGTCTGACAGATTCTTTCATTAAAGTGGCTTTTCTTTCTACGCAGCCAAATATCAGTGGGTCATTTGTTTACAGTGAGGTTTCATTCCTGCCGTTATGTATGATGTTTTTCTGTTCTCCTCGTGTTTGTGTGAGTTTTCCCTCTATGTGTGTTTCTCATGTTCTTTGCTTCCTTGGATAGGATCCAGATTCACTGTGAAGCTATAATGGACAAGTGGTTTTAGAAGATGGTTGGAAATAGATTAACTAAACAAAGCTTGTTTGGGTCAGCGTTGTTCGGACTGGACAGTTATCAGCAGTACTTATGGCTTTTGACGGCCAGACACAATTATACTCCAAAACACAGGCTCAATGATGCAATACTAATTTTAAAACTCTTGCACCAATGTGTCAAGTGATGGTTTTTGAGAATGAGTTGGAGACAACACTTTGTCTGTTTACAATTAAGCCTGACAGTGACTGACTTATTATTTAGCATAGTCTTCATTATCCCTGCTGGGTTTAGAGTGACAGGAATTGGCAGATTTTAATTTGGACAGGTAGCATGGTGTTGATTGATGACTTGCACAGCTGTAAGTTAGTCTGACATGCAGTAGGGCTTTCAGAATTGTCAAACCACCTGTGCAAAATCATGACCTATTGCATGTAATCATGCTTGAAGCAAGACTGAAATATTTCTAATTGCTTTTTGGGTAAATAGCATTTGTCCTTTGCTGGTTACTTTCAGTTAAACAACAGCAAGCCAAGCATTCCGGCATCATTAATTTTTTGACTGTAGCAGGAAATTTTGAACTATATATGAAATGATATATAAATAGATTCAGTTTGGGCCTCTGTAATGTATAATGTAATATAAAGTTTTCAGTGTTTAAGAAATTCCTTATATTCAAGGTAAAACACTATAGATTGCATGGGTGTCATGCCAGGTTGGAAATGAGGAATCGATGAACATGACTGGCCAACAATTCCAAGCACTTTATTAGCTACGTAAACAGGGAAGTGGACTGGAACAAGCAAAAGCAAATGAACGAGTGTCCCGAGTCAGTATTCCACCTGCTGAGAAAGTCAACAAACACTCCTCCAAGAAGGACGACAGGGCTGCTTAGCGTTGACAGCACTTGGGCTGCTGTCAGGCATGGGTTGTCCAGCTCAAGATGTATCCCTCAGGTATGGAGATAAAGACACAAACAGGAATCTGGTTACCAAAGAAACAGACTGACAAAGCTGAGGGTCGAAGCTACTTAATTTGCAAACTCACAATATTAACCGAACAAGTCAGAAAAGCACAAGGATATAGGTTTGGTTTCAACATTGATAGAGACCAAATCAGCCCCAGAACCTTCTGCCCCC
>JAODKF010000038.1:7772761-7805737 GCA_026779585.1 Mormyrus proboscirostris | reverse complement strand
GCAACACTTTCGTTAAATTCATGTGCCCCCCCCCCCCCCAAAAAAAAAAAAACAAAAACAAAAAACAAATGAACAAACAAACATACAGACAAATCAATGAGAAATTGATTGGAACATTCACTTTTCACCCCCCCGAAAAGGTTTGTATCTTTTGGGTTCGGCTGAGATTGCGTGATCATTAACGTGTGATTAAACAATAGAGTGTTCTTTAACTGACACGTAAAATAGTTTAATGGCTTCAAAATTATATCAAATTCAATATGCTTAACTGAATCGATATTTTATTACATTCAACGAAAGATACAAACACATAAATAAGCAACCTTTGGCTGATTGTGACTGTTATTCCATCAAGCTAAATGAAGACTGCTGAGGAAATTATTGGTTTCAATGCGACATGTGATGCTGGTATTTTGCCTTGTTGTTATTTCTGTCACTTCCCTCTCTGTCTACCTTAGTGAAATTTGATGAAACATACTAAATCAGAGGGCAGCAGAATATGACATTACACATTTCAAAATTAGTGACCACGCTGTCTCTTTAAATTTTATTAATAGGACCGGGAAATTTATTAAATTAATCGTTTCCAATTTCCTTCTTCCCTCATTTTTATACCTCTATGGTGACAAATGTTGAATCAGTGTGACAGTGCCCCACTTTGTAAATGATAAAATTACCATAAAGCCACTGCGGCGTTTGATGTCAACACAGAAAGCGAAACCTAAGCACTAAAAACGGTGTGACAGCATTTCAAGTATTGGAAGGCGTCTTTTTGTTCTGGAAGAGGTGCAGATGCTACTATCTCTTTGCTGTATCTTGCGGAGCACCAGCCAAACTCTCTATCTCCTCCCGCACTCCACTGCTCATCAATATTGCAGCCAACCATTGCTTGACATTGCCCAGTGCCAAGCCTGGACTCACAATAGGCTCTGCCTTGAGGGACCCCCACATAAAGCATGAACTGCCTGCCAAGCTCACAGAGTGAGAACTGCCTCCACGGAGTGAGAAAACACTGCGTGACATCCACAGTTGCCATCAACACATTTCAGACAGAAAATTAACCAAAACATTGTGTTTACGAGGAAGTCCACATCCTTTGTGATTTATGGGAGTTGCTGTAGCGCGCACTACTGCTGAATCCTGCTGTGGGTCACTTGTATGTTGTTGTTTTGTATTTTATACTTCATATCAGTGATTTTTAATGAGGACTCTGGATCAAACATTGCAAAATTTCTTGGCGACATGTTGACTTTCATGAAATTCAGATTCACACACCTGTTATTGGAATGACTTCACAACAGCCTTCTTCAGTGGGATATGTCTTGAAGATAGAGCTGTTTCTGAATCATTATATGCAAGTCTACACATTTGTCTGTATACATTTCTTTGTACATAATATGGAACCTCTTGGCATGCATATTGCTAAAAATGAAAACGTTTGTTCTCTTTTATCCCTGGGATTGATAATGCGGTCTTTTATCTGCAGTATCACAATGAACTTAAAGTGCATCTAACAGTATGCCCATCTCTGAAATGCAAATGCGTGATAAATGCATATTTTTCTGGAGAACATAAAGGACTCACTGTAAATCTACGGTAGGGTACCCCAACCACTCACCCACTTATATTATTTGCAGGCTTTACTCATTTGGTTCAAAGAGTAACTGAGATACTTGGACATTCAGGTACCCTCACATGTCGTGTGAGTACTGCAGGAGTGTGCCAGGAAGATGACCCACCCTGTAAGCTCACATCAGGCACTCTGAGATCAGACTTTTAATGGCTTTCGCTAATGGAAAAGGTGAAGTGTGTTACGTATGGGAGGTCCATTCTCAGTATCTGAGTTTGAAGATTCTGCCAGAAGGAAGAAATGAAAACTCCAAAACACATTCATCCTTATTGCCCACAGGGAACTAGTGGGTCTTCCTGAATAAGAAACACTCGGGACTTAAATGGATAATAAATGACCCTGTAGGACATGGAATCAGCAATTTATGAGCTGCTGAAATATTTATGCTCTATTGTTTCACAATGAGAGGTAGAGTTTGAGCTACACAAAAATTAAAAACAGCAGGATGAGGAAATATGAAAGACAGGGAAATGAGCTTTTATAAGGAAAAACAGAAACTATGCAGCTTTGGAAAAAGGAGGGAAAACACAGACATTTCTTAGAAACTTCTTGGAATGGTGTTTTGAGTCTTTTGTGTCCAGGCATGTATTAATAAAAGCCATACTGTATATAAAAATGTAGAATTTACTTAGAACTAAATAAATTTATTGTATTAAAATATTGTCCTTGGAACCAATTTTAAATTCTATTACATGGTTATAGAATTTTTCACTGTTTTTCTTCTTCCAGAGAATTTTTTTTTTGGAAGTGGGAACTGAACTTGCTTATCAAGCCGGCATTCTTGGGAGTTTTTTTTTTTTATTGTTTACTTGCGCCTGCTAAGTTAATGCCAGTTTTTAGAATTCCATTCATTCCTTCATTCTTTTGTTTGTATTTGTAGTTAGTTAGTTGGTTAGTTAGTTCGCAGTCGACTTGACAATTCTACCCTGCAACGGAACACACAGTCTCACATGTGATGACATGTAGGCCTATCTCGGGGGTGGCGGTGGGTGGGGGGAGGGGGTTTGGCAGAGCCATTCAACTGATTTGGGGCCCCAGCTGAGGAGTAGTGTAAGTATGGAAGTCAAGCTACTGCTTGATCATTTTAATAGTGATGCAACTAAAATGAAGAACAATAGCTCACCGATCGCTGACAGTCTACAGTGTGACCTTTCTGGAGCAGCTAGCGCAAAATGGTAGCATAGCCACACAGGTTATGTTAGACTGGTCTATGTCACCACATGTCCAAGACTGGGTGTGGCCTCCTGGATGGCGGGGTCACACCGGTAGCACCACCCTAGCAACAATTCTGGTGACATCAATCATGACATGAATGAAATAATGATTGACCTGCAGTGTACGCAGAGTGAGTGATCTTAGACTAGCCCAAACCAATCATTCATTCATTTATTAATTTAATCATGAAAATTCATGACGCATGTGGTATTTTCATGTTATTTATGATAAATATAATAACAAATAGATGCCTAATCAGAAAACAATTTCCTGACTTTGCTATATACAACCTAGTGTTGATGTATAATTGAGCAATGGGATGTTTTTCATGGTGTGTTTTTCACGGCATGTTATACTGTGCATTTTATCTCAATGTAGTTGCATATGCAAATATCCAGAGCCAGAATTCCAATACACAGTACATGTGAAGGCAAATAAATAAATAAATCCATCATATTATGCAGAACAATTAGTCCTTATTAAAATTTTTCAAATTCCATTTTATTAGTATGCATGGGGTTGCAGACTTCCATTTCTTTAATTGGCCGTTTTTTTCCCCTGTGCTCCCTGGCACATAAAATTCAGAACATTATATAAGATGCCTTAATTTGATTAAATAGCTAGGAATCAACAATATGAATTGGTACTGCACTACAAAGTATAAGGAAATATGTATATCCATCCATCCATCCATCTATCCATCCCTCCATCTCTCACCTGCTTATCCAGTACACAATCACAAGGTAAATGAATATCTATAATAATAGTAGTAGTAGTAGTAATAATAATAATAATAATAATAATAATAATAATAATAATAATAATAATAATAATATATAGAAAATAATAAAGGAATAGAACTAGGCCATCCCTGCATGTTGCATCAATAAATGAGACAGTCATTAAATGTTAGTAATTAGTCTTCTGGGTTGCCTTAAGTTCTTAATCTATACAAATGTCTGGTTGTACACACCGAGGAGAGCGAATGGACAGATATATATTTAATAGCTCCAGTGAGTCTCATATAATATGTATTTTAAATGCATAATACATATTTTCAGACCTTTGAACTACTATTGATTAAACATGATTATACCATGGCACTGTTTAATTCTCGAATCTGATTGGTCATGGTCAGATGGGTGTATTCTATATCGGCACATGTAGGAAACTCACAGGAGTACCAATATGGTCTTATAATTGCAACTAACATTACTTAAAATTCCAGACATAGAACGCAATTTAAAATGAACAGAAAGTAAGACATGCTTGATGACTGGCAAAAGAAATGCACTTTTGGCTTGTCATATGAAAATGATGTTTTAAGTATATGTAAGTGGGGGTGGCCATGTCCCCAACCCCGGGAAGGAAATAGACCAAACCTAGCAGCCAGCACTAGTGAATGGGTGCTCAGGACAGGAATCAAGTAGCTTCAGTCAATGAAAAGCTGCAGTGAAGATGCTCCCAAGTCGGCTGAATCGCAGAGTGCTGTATGGCCCTGCTACAGCATGCATGATGCACTGCTGGAGGGTAGAGGAAAGGCTTCAAGGACCGGTTGTAGACTGGATTAATGAAGTGCAAGATTAGACCTGAGGAGCAGGAGTAGCTGCTGACCAGAAGACCTGGCGGCAGCTGAGTCTGATGGGACCCTTGTGCTAGAGGAGGAAAGGACAGCCAGAAGGCAGCAAAGGAGATTCAGAAGGAACACAACCATGATTGCCACCATTACCACCAGCACATACATACGTCCCACCTCCTAAAGGACTTCTGAGTCCATGGTAGAACTATCCAGCCATCAAAGAACTCAACGATAAAGACAGAAGTGGACATCAGCGTCGGCTTTGATGGACCGTAATAAGCCAGTTATTGTGGTATAAGCACTCTAATCACATGGAGGCAACAAACTCCTAGATTACTAAAACACTACTAGTTACTAAATAGACCTAGAGGCATAGCTGCTTACACTCAAGGTTGTTGTACTTTACGTTTTAGCTTCACGTTGAAGCCGCCAAATGTCATACAAGTGACTGACTAGGTTTGGTACCTTGTTCACATTAAGTATAAATATGGGTTGACAACCATTTACACAATGTGATTTACAGCAGCACAAGTGAAACAGAACGTATTTTGTAATTTATTGCCCTGTTTGGTGCTATGTTGCTTAAATGTGTTGCCAAAAGGGAGAAGTGTTCGAGTTTAGTCATTCTGTGTAGAGACTGATGGATCCTGCCTACTCCGCCAAATGTCGCTCAGTCTTTGATTTCTTCTGCTCCTCTTTGCAGTGTTCAACACTGATCAGCATCATCTTCACCTGTCTACTGCAGCTGGGCGTTTTGCCTTTCATCACTCCAGCGGCACCTACTACCCAAACACCCCCAGGCCGCACTTCATCAGGAGGTCACGACACTCATCAGTGCTAGACTTTCCGCAAACATAATGGAAAAGATAAAACAAATTGAAAAACCATAAATAATAATAAAAAAAAAACTAGAAATACTGTATATATCCGTATTACTCATAGACTACAAGAAATATTGGCAAGAACAGCGAGCCGCTTTTGTGATAAATTGTATATACTGGATAAATCATGAGTCCGTTTACATTCCTTTACTGAGTAGAAATTACATTCTGAATGAGTTTCTATAGTCTGCTGCAGGTTTACTGGAAAGTCAAGGACAAGGAACTGTCGTGCCACATAGCAAAGAGGCTTATTTACAACCTTATTGGAAGTTATCCTTCTCAGTTTAGTGGACTCCAGTATCCAAACTTGTCTTTCTGTCACTGTAGCTTGTTCTGGCTTTTTGTCTGTGTCTCTTGATAGAAATAAAATACCTCAAAGTTAAATACATAAAAGCAAAAAGTAGCTTGGTGGCGGCGCACGAGAATTCATTTAGTAAAACTAGTACTACTACAATAATTTTTCAAGTTTGCATGCTTTGTAATTTTTGTGTTTTCATTGAAAATCAAGTGACATTAAGAGCTTTTACTGCAATTGCTGACAGTTTGGTTATTAGTAGGAACCGCCGGAATACATAGCACTGCAAGAAACAATACGTGGTCAGAAAATTAGAAATAAATCAGAAACAAAACAATATAACTACAGTACGTCGGTCTTGTCTGCAACATTTGGCTTTTAATTAATGAGTCTCTTGATAGAAATAAAATGCATAAATGCCCATATTCTTCTTAAAGTAAAAGTTAATTTTTTTAAGTCACTTTTTGTGTATAAAATGTGAAGCACTTATGGTACAAATATAAATCCATGACCTTATTGAACTGGTTATGAATAATTGTAGATTGCTGTGATTTAAGTAGCTGTTTTGTCTGGTTACCGTTTCCATAAAATTAGGATCCGAAAATTCTCTAGAAAATTACTTTAAAAACTGAAATCCGTTATCGAGCCATTCAACTAATTTTAAGCTAGAAGCAATTTTAACGGAGGTCTCCTGAGAAATGTAGCCTTCTCCTTCTACTCCTTGACTTATTAGTTATGCAGTGTTCTCCAATTATGCCTTGGCAAATCCATTTGTTTACCCTTCCTTGTCAAAGACACTTTTCTTAGATAAGGCCTAAATGGAGAGCTTATAAATGCACACATAACCACCTTATTCAACATAAAATACCAAGGGATTTGGGACTTTTTCTATTCCCAAAACACATTTATCATTTAATATTGCCAATAACTAGTCAGTAACCAGGGCTGGGGAATTTAATAGAAATACTGCATATATATATGAAATATTTATTCCAGATTTTTTCAAATGGTGCTGAAAATAATGTACATTTTTCATAGGCAACATTACAATTATTGTCTTGTTTTACAATGTATGACTCTTTTAATAAAATGTGTATCAAGGAGCAATATAAGGACAAAAAATGGCACATCAATTGAATACAAAGAGGTTCTTCACTGAATCTTTGAAGTAACATTTAACTGAAGTAATGACAGTGCAATCTTGGGATATGTGCACCACAGAGCATCATACAGTATAACATTCGTGAAAATAAAATAAAAATAATAACGATAACCTCCGGCAACACAGGACAGCCCTGAGAACCCAATGTTGGACTGAAGACATGAGGGGGCTCGATAAAGCACGAAATGCCAGCAGGGGGGCAGATTGAGGGAATTTGATGTTGAACTCACAGCTCTAGCATGAAAAAGGAAATACAGGGGGGGCTTAGGGATCTGACAGAGACATCATTCAATATAACCCAGGGAAGGAAAAAGGCCAAACCTAGCGGCCAGCAGCAGTGAATGGGCCTTAGGAAGAAACACAATTGGTTATCAGGGGTCAAGCTGCTCTAGACGGGAACCAAGTGGCTCCAGTCAATGAAAGGCTGTCAAATGGCAGCTCTTTGCTTTTCACTACATTAAGTCTTGTGTCAATGAATTTGAATGATAAGAATCAAATAAGTTTAATTTCCCCTAGTTCCAAAAACGAAGGTCAAGATTCTACAGGCAAGCATAATTCTGCTACTCAAACAAAATAAGAGGCATTCAATGCCCAGTATCACCCACTGGCCAGAAACAGAAACAGTTGAAATCTGCAGCAGACTGCAACATGAAACACAGTTAAGTCTTCTCTGGCACGGCAATAATACCAAAACTCTGTCGTTTGATCCAGATAATACTTGGAGTCTCTCCATGAATATCCACATTCATTTTCCTATTATGGGGACAAACAATATGCAAGCTGCTGAATCTTATTAAGGGAGTTGTGTGAAGTAATCCACTACTGTGCTCATTAAAACTTCCAGCCCAACATTAAGAAGGATTTAGTTATTACTCTCTTTCATTTTTCAGTCTGGACCACACTTTTTTTTAATTTGACATTTTTAATTAGAAGCAAACATTCATATTTCTGACTAGACACATAAACAAAAAACAATGGTAAACTGATAATTTCCAGTGGGAACTATAATTTCAGTGGCGTTCATTATCCGTAGTTACCATACATGTACAAATTTTGCTCCTTTTACCATTGAATTGCTGTATTATTTAGTAGCACAGCAAATTGTTTTCATTCAAATAACTAGCTAGTCTATGTTAGCACAATTTTATAGGTTAGTATTTTTTTTTTTACTGAAATAATTCTTTAAAAGCTCCTAACTTAAGGGTTATATAAGGTGATTCCTAAAAAGTTTAGATCTTGGTGTTTAACCACAATAATATCTACCGTCCTTGTACTGTAGATTGTATAGAATGTTCCTTAGGGAGGATGAACAAAACCATCTCATTTTCCTTAGCTACTAGCCACTGGATTGATTCAGATGTAACTCCTCTGAGCCAAGGTCCCTTTTCCTGGCCCAGCTCTTGGCGAGAAAAAGGGGAGACAGCAGTTGGTCCATAGCTTTTGTCAAGACCTGTCAGATCTGTGGGCATTTTTAAAGGCGCCCTGAATCTTTTATGAACAGCAGGATTTGGAAGAACCTGCTGAGATTCTCCAATGCAGATCCTTCATCTTCTAGGCTAATCACACAACAACCCACTATCAATGGAGCCACAGAGAGCCAGTGTAACGAATATCGTTTTTAATAGGGGCTCACAGGACACCAGGCTTTCATTATTAATTCTAAGAAAATGTGCTTGTCAAACATTCTGGGTCAAGACTCAAATAAAGAACTTTGAATCTCCAGTCAATGCCTCATTTCCAAATTCAGGTTATGTTGCAGAATGAAAGACATTTAAAATGTTGTTCTGATATGACATGCATACTATCAGAGGATGATATTTCAGTAATACACAATATTATTTAATGGTGATAATTAGTATTTGATACAGTTAATTAAATGAGTCATTTCTTAAATGAGGCAGTAACATATTCCCAACTTTTCATTATCATCATTCTTGTTGCTGATCATCATCACATAAAAAAAAAAACACAGTTGGAAACCATACCTTTTAAAAGCATGTATCCATATCAGAGGCAGATAGTTTAGATCCAGAAAGTAAAAATCCAGACCAAGATTTTGTTTTAACCAAACAGATGAGTACTCTGTGACCGTAGCTCTTTACTGTATACCCACTTGGTTGGTTGAGATAAAATCTTGGCCTAGACTTTTACTTTCTGGACCTGAACTATCAGATCCAAATTAATCCATAATAATAGAGCAATCCACTAAAGCAAATAAAGATACCGTGAAAAAACGAAACCCTTCATATTTGATCTATTAATGTGATCTCTCATACTAATAATACAAGTAAGTTTTGGCTCTTACCAAAATGGAGTGGCAGTAAGTAAATAACTGCCCCCCCTCCTTCCGTCTCAGTCCATTTAGCATTAATCTAATTAGCAAATATTTTGATAATTTGCTAAAAGCAGATCAATATTACCACTTATGGAAAAACAGAATCCAATTCAAAATGACAAATAAAGAGTTCTGCGAATTCTTGCTCTAGCCCGATACCCAAAAAGATATCTTTATTGATTGCAAAAGTTAAAAATATGCAAACTAATGAATATATATCATTTATTACTCTGGGCTATTAAATAAATATACAGTAACAACTGATGTCATTGCAGGAATAATTATCTGATAATTGTTGTATTCTATGTTATTATTCATTCAATATTTCACACACACACAAATGAAATTAATATATTTGCTTTCAAATAATAAATGCTATGTTTTCTTTCAGTTTCTTGAATAAACCTGTAACAATAATAAAACACAAAGATATATTTTCCCTACACCTTTAACACTTCTCTGTTATTTATGAATAATTCCACCCATCTTCAACTCCATTTCCTGCTGAGGGTCAGAGTATTTTATGAATAATGCTGAAGCCAATTAATTCACTATTCATCGTTTCATAATGTGTAATGTGGCATTAAAATGTATATTTTTATTTGTGTGTGGGTGTATGTGACATGTCATTGCTGCTAACTTGACCCCAATACAATAGACTCACCCTTCCTTGAGCTTTCATGCATTATTATATCTGACATGTCACTAATGCCAGTGCATAGCATTAACATTCTTTGTTATTCACAATTGTTTTTGCCTTTCCCTTGATACTATATAACTGATTTGTTAAAATTGTTTAAAGAACAAGGGCTGGCCTTTGGAGTTAGCAAATGTCTGCAGTTCTTTGATATTGTCTCATTTAACTTGGCCTTTTCATTAATTAAAGAAATGTATTAATCACAACCTTTATCATTTTTGTTATTGCCAGGTTCTTTTAAATACCCACAATTTAAATTAATTTCATTAGAATCTCCAAACATTATTTCACTGTTACTGTTTGAGGCAAAAAAGATATCTGTTAAATTATATTAAACTACTTAATTGCTTTAACATACAATTTCATTTGGAAAGTGACTGATGAGGAGGAGGGATCCTTACTATGTTTTTTTCCAAGCGTTTTATAGTGATTTAAAGCAATCTTGCCTGGATTGTTGAAAGTGTCCTGCACATCAACTGGAAAGTACATTTCCAGAGATCACTCAGTTCATAGGATATGTTTTTCAGAAAATGGGCTTTCGAAATTTAATTTACTTTGGAAGTTATTCATTGGATTACTTGAGCACTTAGTGAGTTTTGGAAATTTAACGAAAATTCCTTTGTTGGTTGGATTACTTGAGGACTGAGTGAGTTTTGCTTCCTAATACTGTTACATGTTATGAGGAAGCCTTAGTTTATGTCAGTGCTAAGTCTCATTTCAAAAACAACAAAATTAGAAATTTGCTCTTCAACTTTCTTTGTTTTCAACCTGGATGGAAGAAAGAAAAAAACTATACTGATGTAATTAAATGTATTTGGCTGTTTTTTGGCTCCATACCCCTTGGGTGTCATGGTAGAAGAAAATATTATCTTGTAGTTATTCGTGCTTTCAAGTTATTAATTTGCGCATTCAAATTAATCACCAATCAGAGAGTACGAATTAGTATCATTCAGTTCACAATTTAGTCATTCAAAAGAACGAATTAGTAACTCAAGAGCATGAATATGTAACTTGAGCACACAAATAACTAACTCGACAGCACTAAATATTACCCGAGAGCATGAACTAGTAACTTGAGAGCACTAATTATAACACAAGAACGCAAATTAATAACCTACAGGGCTCCGTAAAATCACCTGAAGATGGGTTTGTGAGAAATTTATGAACTCCTTTTCTTGTTTTATAAATACTGCAAAATTGCATTGGAAGTACAGCACACATATAGTATACTAAACAAAATATATCGTCATATAACATCCTGATGTTTTTGTCGTATCTGATCTTCTGACCAGATCGCTATATATTCAGATTTTTTTTAACTTTGTTTATCGTTGTTTTCTGAGTTCGCAACTGTTTTAAATGCAACATTTGTATTGTGTTTTAGAGGCAGGCTACTTGCATAACCAGTCGACAAAAACAGCCCCACCTCAAAGCAGTACCCCAGTTGGTTTGGCATTTTGGTACTGGTACCAAACTAAACTGGTACTTGACTGTAAGTCATTGGAAAAAGGAAAGTAGCAATAGTACGGTACTTGGTGTGGTGTAAAAGCACCCAATATTGCTGAAATAGATTAAATAATAAATGCTGGATAATATGTAATATTGAATGTGTAAAGGTTTCTCTTTTTAATTCGTGAAAGATGCATTGGGTGATATACTTTTAATAGCTGAAGGCAGGTTTATAGGTTTGACAAAGTAGGAATATAATTGTAACTTCCTGGATAAACTTGGCCTAAACTTGTATCTATTATGTGACTGGCACCTCTAAAGGACCCCTCCCCCCCCCCCCCGCCCATACTGTACTTTCTCAGTATTACAAAGCAGATGGTATTTTAAAAATTGACAGACAGACCTAGAGTGATGAATTAGCAAGCAGATTTGGAGGTTCATCATGAAAGTTTTATCTGCCTTTGAAATACAGTTACACATACAGAATTTCATAAAGGTATAGACATGTATGCAATCACACTCACATGCATGCAAAGGCTTCTGAAAATTCCACAAAGGTGCACTATGCGCAAGTTAATAAAGGTAGGACTCCCTTTGCTAAAAGCATACGAGCAATGCCTAGCTGACATCAACACCGTTACACCTGCTTAATTATTCTTATCTGTACCCAGGTGAAACAGCAACACTCATACAGTATAGCCACAAACAGACAGCAGCAGGCAAACTATCACATTCACCATCACTGTTAACCGGTGACCTTTTATGGAATGTGCGGCAGTGAAAATACATAATAGGGTCATTTCTGCTTCCAAGAGCCTTTCTCAAAAACAGCAGATGCAGTATTTTTGAGGCTCTAATCTTCAAATGCTTTGTTTTTTTTCTGATCATAACTCATTCTGTTGTATTTTGGCTTAAGTTTACATATAATTCTCTCCTGCTTTCGCAGACTTTTCTAGAATCACTGGGGATCACATCAGTATCTAACCTGAAGGGCTGAAGTCTAATACATCATTATTGGATGTGATTTTCAGATTTTTTAGACTTGCCCAGACAATTTGTTATCTCCTAAATGGATTTCTCAGCGTAAACTTAATGAACAATTGGCCCAAAAACATAAATGCACTATTTAGAATACAGAACAAAGGTGACACATATGTTCTTTCTTTACAATCACAAAATTAATTGAAAAATATATTTGGATGTTTCAGAGAAACAGCCACAGATCAGTGGAGAAGGTTCAACCAGAGGGTTCTCTGAAGCCTTGAGAAATGTTGGATGCTTTCACAATAATTATTGTCTACTCCAGATTGTTGCTGTCTTTTTGTGACTTTTTACTATAGATGGAATAAGCCCATTCTCCTCTGTCTACTTGTAGTATTTGACATCTAATTAACCCAAGAAAAGATGTTTTATGGAGTTATCCATCCATCCATCCATCCATCATACTATACCTTTTTCTCCTATACAGTGTTGCGGAGGAGTCATCTAGTATTTATTTTGTGCTAGTTAACATTTGTATTAATGATGGTTGTTTGCATGTTTTACTTTATATCGCAAATTTCAACAACTTAATGTTGATTGCTATACCTAGCAATTGTAAATATAATGTGATATTAGACTGCATCCTGTTGACACTGAAATATTTGCCTCCCTGATCGTGTGATTGTATTTAAAACATTAAACCATTCCCTGACGGCTGTGTAAGGATAGGTTTCTGTTTGTGGTGCTGCAGATGTCCCTTTATGTTTTAGGTTTAGGTTTTTAGGTTTATTTTGTAAAACAGTTAATGAGAAAATGTGTTTTTCATGCTTCTAAAAAAAAAATCGAGATGCACGTTTCGCATCTGACTGTGACAATATAAAGCAAGAAAAGGAAACAGGGATTAAAAGTACCTTCAATATGGATTTGACATGCTTCTATAACATAAATAAGACTTCGAAAGTACAATTTGTCTCAAAACACATTTAGGCAATATTGCTAGTCCATTCATTTAAAATCTGCTATTTTGTTATGTTGTTAGACGGGACTGTAATGGGTATAGTCTTGTCTTTACTTAAAGCCTAAAGCTGCCCTTCCTCTGGTCTATGGCATTCCCATGTGTACCCTACAATGCTAGCTTTGGGAATAAGCTGCTGGTGAAATCCACTGATTTTGATGACAGACAAAAGGACAGCTCTCCTCTGTTTCTCTCGAGGGACAAAAGGTAGTAATAAGTGGAGAGGCAATGGAAAAAGCCTAAACTAAAAGTATTTAGTGCCCCCACAAAGAGAGGTTATTACAGTTGGGGTCCTGTGTCAGTACATTGTCAATCAGCCTAGACAGTTTGATTGTGTTAATACAGTGGGATTCCTCAACTACTGTTTCCATTTGCCCAGTTTAACAGAATCAAAGGCATTTTCCTCCCACCCTTTCTCTTTCTCTCTCTGTATCACTCTCTCTTTGTGCTTTTCATTACCTCCACTGGCCCCCACCTCCCTCCAATTACTGGCAGTCTTTCATCTGCAAAGCCAAGAATGAAGTGATAGCATCAGGACTTGCAAATAAAGAGGCATTGTTCACAGCTACCGTGAAGAACATGCCATAGCACTCCTCAGCCCTACCCAGACAGCACTGACAACGAGAGTACAACGTTTGCACAGCCGGGACACAAGTTCATTTATAGGTAACACTTTATACAACATCATACCATAGAGGCTTGGACAAGGATATAAAAAATAACAGTAGTAGATATGATCTACTGATGACGGAGTACAATATATGCATTTTAAAGAAGATGAGACAAATGTCAAAGTATGATGTTTCAAATGTCTCATTACCACCACCAAGGGAAGAAAATTGATCTCTTTTGTAATTGATTATATCACTGCTGTTCCTTGGCTTTCCCTGGGTTTGTCTGCATTTATGACTTGTGTGGTTTGTCGGGTGCAAGTTTAAGCAATAAAACATGCAACTTTGCATGATCTTCTCTGTGAATACAAAAGGTTCAATGAAACACAAGTTGATTGACAGAACACCGGAGTTAAGGACCCTGTTCAGGGGCCCAACAGAGATGAGATCACTCCGTCAGCTAGGGGATTTGAATTTGTGACTTTCCAGATGCAAGAGCAGACTCCTAACGCTCTAAGTTGCACACCATCCTCTCTAGTAAAACTTTGTAAAATAATCTTCCCACATATTTCTGGAAACAATGGGGATGCAGAAGTGCTTACGTCATGTGATAAAGGCCATATCAAATACACCAACCAGCTATAACACAAAAACCACCTGCCTAATATTGTGTAGATTCCCCTCGTGCCATTTAAACAGCTCTGACCCATCGAGGCATGGACTCCACAGGACCTCTGAAGGTGTCCTGTGGTATTTGGCACCAAGAGGTTTGCAGCAGGTCCTTTAAGTTCTGTAAGTAGCAAGGTGGAGCCTCCATGGATGGGGATTGTTTGTCCAACACATCCCAACGATATGCTGTATGAACTATTTATAATGTAACACAGCATCCTAGAATTGCCTGTGACACATAATTACAATGAATAAAGTTTTTCTATATTAATATTAATTCAGTATGTTTCTGATCTCAGATTAAATAGAATCAGAATCAACAGTTTTGTGCCAGGCATCCACAGATCTAATCACACCAATTGACTAAAATATACTCTGTATGTATTATATACAATTTCGGAAATACATAAGAACATTAGAAATTTACAAACGAGAGGAGGGGAGAACTCAACTAACAGCTCAGAGTTGTTAAAATCTTATCTAGCTTTGATTTAAAGGACCCCAGGATTTAGCTTGCGCTGCACTAGCAGGAAGACTATTCCATACTCTAACTACACGCTGTGTAAAGAAGTGTTTTCTCAAATTCAGTTTAAAATGTTCTCCCACTAATTTCCACTTATGGCCACAAGTTTCTAATATTTAAACTAATATGGAAATAGGCATTTGGCTGAACAGCATCCAGACCTGTTAGAATCTTATATATATGGAATATGTCCCCACTTAGTCTCCTTTGCTCGAGGCTGAACAGATTCAGCTCAGTTAACCTCTCCTCATAAGACATTCCTCTAAGACCAGGAATCATTCTTGTAGCCCTATGGTATACCCTTTCCAAGGCAGCAATTTTTTTAAGGTATGGTGACCAAACCTGCACACAATATTTTAGGTGGGGTTTTACCAAGGAATTGTATAATGTTAGCATCACCTCCCTTGACTGAAATTCCACACACCTAGAGATGTAACCTAACAACCTATTGGCCTTTTTAATTGTTTCCCCACACTGGTGAGAGTGGGACATGGAAACATACACACTGAGGTCTTTCTCATAATCAAGGGTACTTATTTCAGTGAAACCCATGAAATATCTCTGCTTTATATCTCTGCTCCCTGCATGGATTACCTTACATTTATCTTACATTTAGTTCAGTATCTGCTATACCATCCCCCTTAGTGTCATCTGCAAATTTAACCAGTTTACTGTATGTATTGGTGTCAATATCATTAATGTAAATTAGGAACAATAGTGGTCCTAAAATTGAACCCTGCGGTACCCCACTATAAACGCAGGCCCACTGTGATATTGTGCCTCTAATAACTACCCGCTGCCTCGTGTCAGTTAATCAGTTTTCTATCCAAGCTGCTACAATTCCTAAAATCCCTGCAGCTTTGAGCTTTAGCAGGAGCCATTTGTGGGGAACAACATCAAAAGTCTAACTTGATCACATCGTAGGCCTTTTTGTGATCAACTTCTCACACCCTCGTCACTAAAATGTTTTGACTCTTGGGTAATATGTTTTTCTACAAATGGGTGCACCCAATAAAAAAGTGGAATGCATTTTTAGAAATGCATTTACAAGTATTTAGTTATGTTGGTATTGTTTGGACTTTAATTGTTTGATTTCTGTCTGAAATTCTGACTGATATTACTATGTCCTTGTTTGTTGCCTTAATGTTTAGGTTCACATAAAATAGTTTGTTATTGTTGAACATTATTTTTATGGTGCTGCAGAATATAGCATTAACATTTTTGGAGATTAACATGGAATCATTTTAAAGTTTAATGTCCACAGCAACGTTCATATATCCATCCATCCATCCATCCATCCATCTATTAGTGAACAGGGCATAATTCCTAGTTCACACTAGATGGGATTACAGCCAACCACAAGAAACAGAATCAAACACTTACAGTGCCTATAAAAGTATTCACCCCTTTGCATGTTTTACCATTTTTCTGCTTTTATAAACCAAACTGATTTCTATAGAATAATGATAAATAAATAAATAAATATATGCAAAATAAAATAAGTGATTGCATAAATATTCACCCCCTTTAAAGTGACTGACCTAATTCAACAGAGCTCCAGCAAATTGGTGCTAGTAGTCTCACAATTAGTGGAATGGAGATCACCTTAGTGCAGTGACAGTGTCTCAAGTGATTGTAGTATAAAGACACCTGTGTCTGGAAGGTCCATTCGCTGGTTATTCAGTATTCCTGGCTACCATTACAGCATTAAGACAAAAGAACACTCCAGGCAAATCAGAGAAAAGGTTATTGAGAAGTATAAGTCAGGGGATGGATACAAAAAAATTTCTAAGCCATTGAACATCCCCTGGAGGTCAGTTAAATCCATTATCAAGAAATAGAAGGAATATGTATAAAGTATAAATCTGCCTAGATCAGGCCGTCCTCACAATCTGAGGCACAATCTGAGTGTGCAAGAAGGAAACTAGTGAGAAAGGCCACCAGGACACCTATAGCTACTCAGCAGTTGAGATGGGAGAGACTCTGCATACAATACCTGTTGCCTGGGTTCTTCACCAGTCAAAGCTTTATGGGAGAGTGGCAATGAGAGCCACTGTTGAAGAAAACTCATATTTTAAGTCTCAACTAGAGTTTGCCAAAAGGCACGTTGGAGACTCCATGGTCAAGTGGAAGAAAGTTCTTTGGTCTGGTGAGACCAAAATGGAGCTTTTTGGCCATCAGACAAGACGCTATGTTTGGCGGACATCAAACACTGCACATCACCACAAACACACCATCCCCACTGTGAAGCGTGGTGGTGGCAATATGGTGATGTGTGGATGCTGTTCAGCAGCAGGCCCTGGAAGGCTTGGAAAGGTAGAAGGGCAAATGAATGCAGCAAAAATCCTGGAGGACAATTTGATTCCATCTGCAAGAGAACAACGGCTTGGGAGAAGCAAGACAATGACCCGAAACATACAGCTAAAGCTACACAGATATGATTTGAAGGCAACAAGGTGAATGTTCTGGTGTGGCCGTGTCAAAGCCCAGGTGCATCTACTAAATACTGACTTGAAGGGGGTGAATATTTATGCAATTACTTATTTTATGTTACAGATTGTTATCTAATTGACATTAAAGTGCTAAAGTAATTTTTTTTGCCAAAATAGCAAATTATGTTGATCGTGATTGATTTATAAAAGCAATAAAAGGGTAAAACACCACAGGGTGTTTTTATAGGGAACTGTAAGTGCACATCCACCTAATCAACTAAACTGCATGTCTTTGGACTGGGGAAGGCAACTGCTTTCCTTGGTGGAAACTCCTGCAGAGAGATGACATGCAAACTGACCATACTAAATTGAGGGTGTGAATGGGTAAAGGTTTAAGTGTGCCATATTATCAGTAACATATTGTGCATAATACGAGTCAGTGTCCTTGGTCTGCTATGTTTACTGTAACATACATATGCTGATTATGGCATTTGAAAAAGCTACAGTACAGCCTTTTTCAAACCCATAACATGTTCTCACTCTCTCACTAGGAAGGAAGATATAGGAAAGACTACATGACAAATGCAAAGGGAATCACTAGGAAACAAGACCTAAGCAAGAGCACAGGAAAAATACATATAACATAAGTAGGAAATAATACATAGTTTAGAGTGGAGGAAAATGCAAGGGACATCACTAGGACACAAGACGTAGGTAAGAGTACAGAAAAAATGCAAAGAACAACACTAGGAAACAAGATGTATGTAACAGTACAGGAAAAATGTGAAGGACATCACTAGGAAACAAGATGTAGGTAAGAGAATTGCGAAATGCAAAAGGCCAGAAAGCCATGCCTTTTCCTAGTGAAAAACCCCTGAGAAGGCCATGGTAATTAGGGCAGGTGAACAGAGCAGTTGGCTGGCATGGCACAGTGGGGCCTTGTTCTTGCTGCAGCTTGTGTATTGTTCTCAAGAAAGACAAAGGCAATTTCTTTCAGGATAAAGAAAATGGATGGGGCATTAATTATGAATATGGTAACTTAGAATAATGCAGAGTAACTGAAGGAATGCTGACGGTAGAAGCGGAGGAGGTTACAGGTACAATTGTTAAGTGGCAAGGTGGAAGGTCTTAATTCAGTAGCCTGAAGGAGTTGTGTTTAATCTACTGTGGATATTTTTCTATAAGAAATATGGAATTAATGCAGATCCATTAGTGAGTAACACAAAATAAAATTACGTAGTTCTTGAATATGACATATTCTCAGGATCATTATTTACAGTTACAGGATCTTCATAACTTCTTTTTAAAACCTTAAAACTGTACCATCAGTAGTAAAAGTAACCTGTACACGCAGTTTGCTTCCTATAGTACGCATCATTTTAAGTATATTCGTAAACTGTTAAACACAAAGAACAATGGCAACACCAGTTAACAAGGAAACACCTTAACTATGCATTTACATTCGGGTTGAACTTAAATAAGCTATGTTCTTGCTGCAATTGTGATCGTCTCCTCTCGTTTGCTCCTGCCTTCGCTCTCACATCTTTTTTTTTTTCTCTTTGAGGCAGTTTTCTCCGGTGCTCTTAGCTGCTACTGGTGAGATAAGGTTCACTCTCTGAGTTTGGGCTTATTGTAATCCCTCTTCTTTTCTGCAGAAAGACAGTGGCCATGCTCATCCACACAGAGACATAATGAGGGAAGCACCAAGGAAGGGAAGAGTCACGTGAGGCAGAAATTGGATTTCCTTGTATTTTATTTAGCTATACAATAAAATATTTACAGAGGCACGTGACTTGTGATGGGGGGGGGGAAAGTGTGTCCTTGATTATCAGTGAGGAACTGGTGGTCTGGACAGAGCAGATACTGTTATGCATGAAATAGGAGACTTCACCCAAATAATGTCCTTTAATATGGCGGCCAATCATTCACAAAAGTAATAGCCTGAACTTTTAATAAATGTGATAAAAACAGAGGAGTCTGGATGTGTTCAAGAGATAACTGAGAACATATAACAATATCATATGAGTTCCGACCATAAAATTATCGAAGTAATAATTTCTGGTTTTAGAAGTTGCCGGCTCTTTTCCCCTGAGTTTTAGGAAACTGCTAGGTCAAAGAGACAATCCTCCATGCATATTCTATGTGCAATTTTTTAGAATGTTGAAAATGAAGTTCTTGATACATTTGCATGAAAATCCACAGCAATTTATTTGGTTTTTTAAAAAGTCACAATTTGAAAAGGCACATGTAACCAAGGCCGTAGGTTTGGTTTCAAAATGGGTGGGACCCAAATCAACCCCAAGCCCCCCGCCTCCCTAAACATGCACTGTATTCCCAAAATATTGGTACGGACACGTCTCTACTCGAATCTTTACCCCTGTATTAAATATAAAATTATCAAATATTTACTAAATTTTAACATCCAAAATCAAAGCAATATGGGTAGCGGGAAAAATAATTAGTTATTTAATTAATATTTCATTATCCTATGTGACATTGGCAGGTTATTGATTATGCTGTCCTTTCTAAGATATCTGTAGATATCTTAACTCTGTAACTATGCCTTTATACATTTAAAATGTTTAAGATGGTATGTCTTTGTCGATTGAGAACATCCTGGGGAAAATAGCTTACTGTCTTCAAAGTATTTGCTGCCGGGTTGATGACCAGAGACTTAAAGAATTTAGGAAATCGGATGGGTAAGTGAAAACAATACATGGTAAATCTGCATACAACATAGAAATTTTGAGGGAAATATCAGTCAGATATGTGTTCCACATCCACCGGTACCATATAATAAAATACATTCCACATTTCCTCAAAAACAATAAAAACCAGGGGTGAGTTTCTGGAAGCTGCCTTAACGTTGCATCATTCATAAGTTCTTAACATAGAACTTGTACAAATGATGTAGCTTTAAGAAGGCTTTGGTAAACTCACCCCAGAATACTTGTTAAATAAATAAATCAACTGGTAACAATATAATCAAATGAAATAATAAAATAAAATTTAAAAACATATACAGTCGGCCCTCTTTTATTGCGGTTAATCAGTTCCAGACTCTACCGCAATAAGTGCATTTCCGCAAAGTAGGATTCTTTATTTATAAATCGAATATTTTCGTACTTAGAGAATAGAAAACCTGTTTACGACCTTCTAAATATGGTTTTTAACATTATTTGAGCCCTCTAGACATGAAATAACACCCTTTAGTCACATTATACTCGTATTACCTAATATATTAGACAAAATAAGAGAAAATACAACATATTAGACATTACAAATATCGTTTTATTATTATTGTACATTTACAGTAATTACGCACAGTTCTTGCACACAACCACTAACCTATGAAAATCCAGGAAAAGCCATTGTGAGGCTTAGATAAAAGTTCTCAGAAATCGCAAACACAAGAGCAAAGATGCTTCTGATGTGTAGCTATGCATCATTTTCACTGTGGTGACGGGCGGACAGAGGCATCGCAGGAGCTGAGAGACACAGAGACTCACTTGCCGGGGAAACACGCTCTTTATTTACAAGGACTGCATGAAGCATCCAATGAGCACCAAAACCAATTACACATACTGTAAGAAACATAAGATTGTCAGATGCCAAACTGTAAGACGCAAACAGGGTGGGGGATTTACGGAAGCTAATTACACACGAGGATAGACCAGGTACACACAAGACACAGGTAAAAACACGCGCAACAATAAGGAATTAACCATTAACAATAACGGCAACAACACAACAAGGGCTATTTACAACTGCACGCGGGGCATGCTGGGACATGAGTCCCGCCATGCTACAATACAAAAAACCGTGATAGAGTGACACCACGAAAGCTGAAGCGCGAAGTGGCAAGGGACGACTATATATCCAAATTGGCATGATGCACACCAAAATAAACAATAAAAAATGACGCTGAGCCTCCTAGCAATGAAGCAATGGGGAAAGAATTGAAACCTTGCTCCATAATGCTTTATCACCTAAAACGGTAATTTAAAACATGTGGCACTGAACACTGAATCATAGTCCATTAAATGCCTTGGCACCGGTTTTTGAGGTTCGGCTGGGTTTAGAGATATCAGCAAATATCCAAATATCCCCAATATGTGACAAAACCTGTTATTTTGGTGTTGTGGAGTCCATATTTTTTCGGTCCTTACTAGGGGAACCTCAATTTTATAAAAATCTATGACTGTGATCAAAAAACTAAACATGTCAAAAGACTATTTTGCTTGGTTGCTTATGGTTAAGGCTACAGCTTGGTAGGGGTCATAGTTTTATGGGGTTAAGGTTTTGTCCTTAATAATGAATGGAGAGTCCCCACAAAGATATGAATAAAACTTTGTGTGTGTGTGTGTGTTTGTGTGGATTAGGTTCATATATCCCCCACAATGTAAAAACCTGTTTTTTTTTGTTTTTTTTTTGTGGGGACAATTTTTCCCGAATTTGCGAATGCAATTGAAAAAGTAAAAATGTAAAAAATTCTCATACTTTGTTTGGTTACCTATGGTTAAGGTTAGGGCTGGGTCAGGGTTAAGGTCATCATGTTGGGATTAGAGTTTTCCCCATAGAAATGAATGGAGAGTCCCAGCAAAGATATAATTACACACCTGTGTGTGTGTGTGTGTGTGTGTCACGCCCAGCCCCTATCTGCCTCATGTGGACCATACCTCCTCGTTAACCCCATGTGGAATCCTCCTGTTTACCTGCTGTTTCTGTTTCCTGCTCATTACCCAGTGTATTAGTCTATGTTCTGTTCGGTATCCCCCAGATCAGTCATTGTATGTGTTATGGACGTTCGTGCTGGTGATTCCTCTGTCTGCCTGTCTCCCCTGGAATAAACCCCTTAGTACCTTTATCTACGCCTTGGCTCCCTTGTTTGCCTGCTCGCTGCCAGCCGATCATGAAGGTGTGTGTGTGTGTGATGGACTGGCGTGCTGTTTCCCATGACCCTCATCAGGTTAGGCAATGAGAAGTTGGATGGATTTTTACAAAATGTCCCGGGAACACACCTTTATAATTAAAATTATATAAACTCCATAATAAATACAAGAACTTTTAAGAACATACACAGAAAGCGAGACACATGCATGGAAACAAATATACGTAAGAACTGGAGGAATGAAAAACAAAAGAACTCTACTCTGTTTGTATTAAGATGTTTAGTGTTATTAGAACAAGGCACACATGGTGTGTCTAAATTAAATTAACAGCAGTGCAACAGCTCGCCATAAGCTGCCGTTCTCACAGCAGCTGCAGTTCGCTTTTAGTCAAACCACAAATTCTATAAAAACTACAGTACACAACACCCAGTGTGCTCGCTCCAAATCAATCTTTAAAAAATGCTACCTCCCCCAGCACTCAAACCAGTTTCAAAAGTTAAAAACCAAGAACAAGTTCCGACATACACCATAATTGTATGCATGCAAATTACCCTAGATGCATGACCTGGGAAGCGCTCCATTAATTAAACAATGGCAAAACATGCACCAAAACAAGGAGAGGTTGGGAAATGCCTTCTGTCTCGGGACAGAGAGTCAGGTGCCTGCAATTATTGGGGTTAATTTAGTTCACCTACCCCTTGTTCCCTGGCAAAAATTGGACATCTTCTACTTTGTTTTGCTCCCCGCATATACTGACTCCTCTCCAAAGACCCTACCCTGGACCTTGAAAAAAAAATCCAATAAACCTTTAGTTTGCAGCCAAATCCCAGCGTCACATTCTTCTATTTGCCATCCCTGCCAAAGATACTGTCACACTAAATAAATGAGAGCAACGTTTAAGCCATATTACGTTATCACTGGAAAAAACTGGGCCTCCTTGACCATCCATCCCCCATAATCCACAGGATCTCCTGTCTACTGGTCCCAGCTTCCTTTCCAGGCAGACCGCTGTGTCCTTCAGAATCGAGCCAATTAAGATTGCCAATATATTCTCACTCATCAAGCGGATGTCCAGAGCATGGAGAGGGGACATAACGGCTTTAACAAGAACACATTGCTCAGAACATAAATATAAAAAGCCGCATTCAACAATTTTCAACAGCTATAGTAAAGTAGTATCCAAGCATGTGGATTTTGCCCTATAAAGAACTAGTGTCCCTTCCAGGATCTGGTTCTCTCTTATGCACTATGTTTGCCAAATTAGGCTCAAACTCATTGTAACTCTTTGATAACCAAGTAAAAAAAAAAAAAAAAGATTTATATCCTATAAGCTTGACCACCCACATAAACCCAGGGCATATTTACAGCGTCATATTAAAACTATGTGGAATGATTTGGTACGTAGTCTCAATGCAGTCAGTTAAAGGTTTAATTGTAAGAAATCATTGTCACTGAAAGGCCACTTCGCTACAGTTTCTAAAGAGGAAGTGAAGCATAAGGGCTTTTTTTTAAAAAAAAGCTTTACCACATTTTCTCATGGTCTCAGCCGTTCCTCTCTTTATCTACGGATCCTTCGGGGAAATGATTTTACATGGGAAATAAATATATAATTTATAAATAAATATATGATTTATCAGAACGGTAGATGTAGATTCGGATATTGCAATTTGGTTATACAGTACTGAATTTCAGTCTTCAAATTGTTTCACATGGGTCAAAGTAAGGCCGTTTACGTACGCTTATACAGTGAATAAAACAAATGCGAGAAATTCAATGTTCCCTACCAATAAAAACACAGACAATGAGGAAGGAGGAAATGGCCTAAGAGGAAAATGAGAAACAGGGTAAAATCTGAGATAAGTGACAGATGAGTCAAAGGAAGAAATACAAAAGAAGACAAAGGTGAAAAATAGGGAAAAAAGATGGCGGAGCGGAAGACTGGAGATAGACAGGATAATTTAATTGATTTGAGATACTTCTTGATGTTTTTGCACATTTTGCACATTTAAATGGTTTTCTGGATTTATTAGTATGTTTCCCATGGTAGCACCCAACTGAGGTCAGTTTTTAAATCAGAGCTTTATCTCTTTTATTTATTATTGTTTTGTTGTTGTTGTTGATTATGATAACATCATGATAACAACATAACAACAACAACACTACAATGGCGTATCCTAATATAATCCTGAAATATATTCCAAATATCTGAGAAACACTATCTTTCATGTGTCAGTCATTCAACATTTATTAAGGAAGCAACACATCTGACAGGTCAGACTTGATTCGGCTTTGTACTGTACCTTTGTGAGTATTTCCATTGGAATTATTACTGGGATTTTGCTGCTGTGTCTATATAGCTCTCATCTGAGATTCATCTCAGAGTTCATTGGGTTGTGTTTAGTTTGAATTAGGATTCTTATCTGAGCCTTACAGTATATATCGTGAAATAGACTGCATCAATAAATCAAGTTATAGGCTGACGATGAATGGGCTGTTCGGCTTGGAGTGGACATTGTGTTTTAACAGAAATGCAAATGTGTTGTTATTTTAATTGTATCTTTGTTAGTTCTATACTAATGCTATAATGACCCAACCCCAGATAAGAGGCTGGTAATCGCTGGCTAGACTATAACAGGGTTAGGTATATTATATTATATTCATGAATGGTATTGATTTGCAGGATTCAATTTGAGACAACTTGCACAACTATTCAAACAATGCTAAGTCTGGAATTGTGCAACAAATTGAAAATGGTTCATTTGGCCATTTTTATTTTTCGGGAGATTGAAATAGTTTCCAGTGAACGGTAAGAAATAAAGATACATTTGATGAGTAAATATTCTACAAGTGTAGAACTTGTCTAATGAAGGTCTCTTCTATGAAATTGGAATCTCCTGCTCTTTGATTCCTAGTTCGGTTAGATATGCAACCCCCACCGTCTTTCCACCCTCACAGTCTTCTTGAAGAGACTCAGATATTCCGACTCCGCTGTTTATCTCTGTTCTCTTTCAAGAAGCCTTACTGAAAATCAGCTCTATCAAAGTAAATGAGTCTTTGAGAAAGATACAGGTTTTCAAGGAACAACTTGCTGATGGTGTTTTCGTCTCAGAAAACCAAGTACTTGAATACAGTAAATAAATAATGTAAGTGCAGGTATAATATAAGAACATTATCTTGCGATAAATTCAAAGACCCTCAAAGCACAAAAAGCCAAAAAGGTGATGCATCCCCCATGAACTTGACTATCTAAGGCTCCGGTGTGAATGGCCGTATCGCTCTAATACATAAAACTGCTTTTTGAAATTTGTTTTAGATCCTGCCACATGAAATATTGATGTTATGTAAGAAATATGGACTAAGCTCCTTCCACTAAAATCTTGCTGTTATCCATGGACTCTGAAGAATGTCATTGTAACCGGAATGATAAACCTGCTTTAGGCCCATCTGATTGCCATGAGCAATTGGGCATGACTAAAGGTGTTCCTCTTCCTTTTGCTTTTATTGTTTCTAACCCACCCCCCACCCCTCCATGACAAATGAAAATCCCGCTCCCTTGACTTACTTGATGTTTTTTCTGTTTTCCCATGTCCTCCACTCCTTTAAAAGTAATCGGTGTTCTATTTGACATCCCTGCGGCCTACAGATGAATTGAGCAACTCTAGTATTTCCCCTAGGGGGGGTTTTACTCCCGCTTCCCATCAGCTCTTGCTGAGACCGTACTCTGCGCAGAGAGAAGACGTTTGTGATTCATGGAGAAGGCTTCTAAAACATTCGTTAAGAAGAGAACAAAATAGTCTAAAGGGCTCTTTGTGCCCATTAATATATAGAGCTGTAGATATAATCAACAAAATAAAACTGGGCGCTCAGCTCCTTCAGCCAATATTTACATTCCATCAGCACTGATCGGTGCCGCGTTTGCACTCATTGTCTCTCCATGATAATTCGTTTTCGCTAAGCTAGCTCGTTTGTGTTGCATTTGAATGTCGACCAAACAAGGTTTTGTCTAAATTAAAGGGAATGTTTGTTTTCGAATAGTTACTTTAAAAGGTTTTAAGGTTTTTTTGTTTTGTTTTTTTTTTTTTTTTGCAGTTAGCGAAAGAAGTTCCCGTGGTGTTACTTTTTTGAAAGCAGAGAAGTCTCCCTGGATGAAAAAGGCGAAAGAATCCTTCTTTCTTTGTGCCAAAGCATGCCAACACATTTTATCATACCCAAATATATGCGGCTGTAAATAATTAATCTTATGTGCTCCTCATTATTTCTGAGCTGTCTTCCTTCTGAACAATAAAACACTCTAGGCAGTGTTCCTACAGTTCTTATTCCGCATGGTGCCAGTATCTTCATCATTATAGAGTTCAAATAAGCGTTGATAGAGGAATGTGGATTAAGAAAATTGTGAATCTGAGACGGTCTTCGCTACAAACTGTCTCTCACATTATTTTGGAGTAAAAACCAGAATACTTTGACATTAACGCTAATTTTATCAATTAAACCGATTTTCTTTTTCTTCAGGAGTTTTGACTATAGCATTGTTAATATCTATATTAGAAAAGCAGCATTTAGATCTTTTAAGCTCCCTAAATGAATACAATTTAATTCGAAAAGGGCAGTATGATAGTGAAAATGACAATGTGCTGCATATTCTCATTGACCTCAAGAAGACTTTTTCTGGATATTAAATGCTGAAATGGTTGCTTTGATCTTTTTAATAGTCATTTTTATGCGTTTTATGCATATAGGCTGATTAGGTGATGGGAGCTCCCTATTTAGTTCATGAATTAGTTTTTAATCTTAAATTTTTTTTGCATACAATAAAATGTCCGTCCTTACTTTTCTTCATTGTGAATGAGTGTATGCTTTTTAAAATTGCATTTTTTTAAAAGCAAGTGTTTGAATTACACTGAGGAAAATTTTTGCCATTTTTTCATTTTTGAATGCACATGAGCCTGTTATTTGTTTGCTGTTTTTCACAATAAGTGTCAGAGAAAGACATTTCCAAATCAAATGAAGAAAATAAAGATTGAGTACAAAATACCATTACTGAGCAGCAGTGTGATGAGATGAGCATGAATGAATATATCCTACTTTTGCATCCAACTTCTTTCACTTTTTGCAAACTGCTCTGCAGAGGAAGAAAAAACAAGTAAACCACAAGAAAAATTTGTATTAGTCTGAAAAAATATGTCTATCTATCAATCCATTTTTGTGGGATTTTGGGGGGGGGGGTACAAGGCAAGGCAAGTTTATTTATGTAGTACAAATGCAAGGCAATTCAAATTGAATGTGCACATATACAGGCAATTTGGTAACTCCAACTAACTTCAGCCAGTTTTTGGACTGTGGGGGGGGGCTGAAAAATCCAGAGGAAACTCCACAACCACACAAACATGCAAACTCCACACACATGGAGTTTTTATTTATTTATCTTAATTGTTTAAACGGTTGCACAGTCGGATAAGAGGTTTTGGGTACATTTCACTGCGTGTTGTTCCTGTATAACTATGCACTTGACAAATAAAGAATCTTGAATCTTTAAAGGAAAAAAGGTAGTTATGCTGAAAAAACCCGAAAACGAGTCCCAGAGGTGTGAGGCGACAGTGCTAACCACTGCACTAATTATGTCAAGAAGGTCAAATTCAAAATATCAAACTACCATGAGATATTGAACAAGATTTCTGATGTAATGTAATTGTTGCAAATGCTCAATGATTTGCATCACAAGTCTGGCCAACAATTGTGGCCAACGGATACTCTATAGTACATTAGCATCGCCTGGTGACCCCCTGTGGAAATAGTAGTGAGTACAAATACCCCAGCTCTTTATATTTATGTGAGAGAGAGGATTAATATTTCTTAACTTTGTCAATAACAGTGCAAGAGAATCTGGCAAGATGAGACAAAATAACTCTGGCCACCTGTGCCTGACATACTGCTTGACCACCCCTTACTCCCAAACCACTTTATTGATTGATGACACTGGAAGCTTTGCCTTTACTGTATTGACCAGAGAAGATTAATGACGGACAGAGTCTCCACGTCTGCTTGGTGAAACCTCACTGACTGCAAAGGTGTAGCCTTCAGCTACCGATAACGCATCAAGTCATCGAGGACCGTTAAATGCACCACAAGGAGATCAATGGCCAAATACGATTTTCTCAACTTATTTTTCAGATTACAATCGTTTCTTCAACCAAAATCCCCATAGAAAATGAAAAATAAATCAAACCAAGATGACAGTTTCATCCGTCAGCTAGATTCTGCTTAAATTCATCCATCCATCCATTTTCTGAAACCACTTACCCTGTTCAGGGTCACGGGGGGGGTCCAGGGCCTATCCTGGAGGCTACAGGTGTAAGGTAGGGAACAACGCAGGAGGGGGTGCCAACTCATCACAGGGCAGAGTCACGCACCAGTCGCACATACACACCAGTCATTGACGCATGCAATTTGGCAACTCCCGTCAGCCTCAGCGTGTTTTTGGACTGTGGCGGGGAACCCGAGTACCCAGGGGAAACCCCACGACGACACAGGGAGAACATGCAAACTCCACACACATGGAACTCGAACTCAGGTCCCAGTGGTATGAGGTATGAGGTGACTGTGCACCACAGTGCCGCCTCGCTTAACTTCATTTGTAACGTAAAGTTAAGCTCTGGAAGCTGGCCTTTTTAGCTAAGACTAGCTTTGGACCACAGTGGCGCTGAGATCGGCAGGTAGCCATGACAGCTCAATTCTCTTGCCATATTCTGCTTCACCTTCCCAGTTAGTCGCACATGCTTTTATTGAGCTTGTCATATTCTTTTCATTCACTTTTTAAGATTCTGTTTAGCTGTGGGTTGTCAGGTACTCAGTTACTTGTTTTTGATGTAATAGGTATGTATAACTAAGAACAATCATTAGTTTGTTCTAGTTTGTTCCTTTAAACTTGTTTTCCTTAGAGAAATTGTGACACATTACACCAATTAACATGATGCAGAAGTGATTAATGATGATATACTGTGTGCTTTACATAGCAATATAGTACTTGTTATACAGTTGACATTTACGCTAGACAAAAATCAGTGTTATATAATGGTATATAAAAGAATATAGAATAACTATTTGGGATTCTGTGCAAGGGAATTATTATTATTATTATTATTATTATTATTATTATTACTGTCATCAAGATTTTTTCTGTCACTCAATAAACGTGTAGCTTCCCTGCTTGAAACTCTATTATTAAATTATCTGAATCTATACTTGCAGAAAGCACTGCATGCAACCAACAGAGACCTAATCTTCTTGCCAACTAATACATAACAGTTGGGCCTTTGGAGGAAATGGGACTTGGTACTGAGATGGCAGGTTCATTATGCACACCTGGGTGTTTTGGGTTGTCGCCAAAAGGTTTGTACACATAACACAATAAAAAGGGAGTGTGGAAGTCCTGCTTTACAAATCTTTAGCTCTTATACTCAGTGGGTGCTGGTACCACAATGCGAGAATTCTGTAAGTAGAACATCTGTCATCTAAAAGCAAGAAATGACAGAAAACAAGGCTTGGTTTACTATTTGTACAAGTATGGGAACAGGTACATTGGAATGTGTTAGCTTTCACATATCCCATCTTGAGCTCCTTTCTTAAAGACACACACACACAGGGGTCTGAGTGCACGGTCAGCCATTCTTCCAGCATCCTTATAAATGATGGTAATGACAGGAAAATCTTACAGTGGCCCCAAGGCTGCAATGAATAGAAATGTATGTGCAAATACACTGTAAGCCAAACCTTTCTCTTCAAGCATTGCGTGTGTCAAAGGCTATTCAATCTCATTTGCTTTGCACTCATTAGTCATCATGGATATGAATAAATGTGATTTTCACTATACTGCTCCAAGCAAGGACTACTGCAACATTATCCAACGTAGCAGAGTAAACTAACCTGATCTTAGCCAACATTTGTTTCCTATGTTGTACGAAGTTCAAATTAATTTAAGAAAAAAAAACATTTACCAATACTGAAAATACAAAAACAGCAGCAAAGAAATGTAAACACACAAGTCTTCTCCAATAAAAAGGAGAATTAGAAGAAGAAAAATCAAATACAGACATTAATATAAATAAACGTAACAGCCAGAACAAGGGGCAGTGATGGGTATCAGGTCATAATGATATTAAATCTGTCATTACTTTGTAATTCTATTATATTTCATTCTATTATTCTATAGAAAAAAAACTCACTCGGAGAGGTCCTGTTCACAGCATTGATATCAAAGTTCACCATAAGCTTTTACATGAAGCAGGACTTGTACATTAAGCTGTTCAGTCCATGGACATTTGTGTCATTTGCCCTTCAATCTGTTTTTATCGTCTAATTTGCAATCCATTTGGACCAAACCAATTCTGGGTTATTTATAGAGCTGATTTAATATTGCGGTGGGCGCCACGGAAATTGATGCCACCCCTTAACTAAATCATGAGCATTGAATCCCTAGAAGACTATTAGGGAGTCAAAACAGCTGGTCCGTGGTATGAGCTGGCCAGTATCAATCTTTAATGAATGCAGCGCAGAGCCGCTCCGCCGGGATAATTGGGTTTACCTCATATGGTGGCGAAGGCTTGGAGACGTCCACAGACTGATGCCAGAGGGGTCTTCAGCACATACATGGCAGTAGCGCTCAGTGCACTACATCAGTGCTCGCTGCTCCCTAAGCAGAGAGCAAAAGGGATCATTGAGCAGTAATTGGGCCTGTGGAAAGCGGAAGGGGTAAAGCGAAATAGCTTCCGACGGTATATTTACTGAGCTGTTTTGCTTGTAACCTCCTAAGATGCTGGAGATAATAATTTGGTCATTACTACCAATTCTGGCTCAAAGGGCTGTATAATAACTACAATGCAAACAAGCCAGTCACTATATAAGGATTATATACAGCAAAATTTCACTGCTTTTTTTAAAGTTATTCTAAGATCTCATTTTAGCCCAGTGGTGCATTTGTTGTCTGGATTCCTCCTGTGCAGTTTTACGGGAAATACAAAATAAGATTGAATAGATATCTCTGATATAAAGGTATATGAGCAATTTCACTCAGGAGAAGAATTAATATATACGTAATCTTATTTCAACATGCCTTGAAATCCTCAGATTAAACATAAAATCATGAAAGGTTAGCATGAGGGTGCACTGAATAACTATTGACCATGTCTTTACTAAATTTCATAAAATTACAAATTGTCTGTTTAAATTCCGACACATACACCCCCCCGTCCTTTTCAACAGAATCTGCTTTTTGTTAATCAGTTAAACGTGCATGTCTTACATTGTCTTGTCAGAATGTATTTGATTCAGAAAGTTCAAATTCAGCACAAATACAAGTTCAATTCTTATACAAGTCATGACCAGTACCAAAGAGTATTAAACTAAAACCTCTGCTAGCTCTTTCCTAAATCTATTGATTTACAATATATATTCCCCTTTTCTGTAAGAGATATGGCTTATATGATCTGCAAGAATAAATTGTGAATTTGATTAGCCATAGATTGTAATTTTGGCTGTTGTGAAATTCATTTTGTCTGCTGCTTTTCCCCTTCTCTTTACCGAGATCTTGCATACTACAGTCATCCATCGAAGCTTGACATTTTACATAATGGAGCTTTCAGACACAAAATGTATTACTAAAACGTCATTTTATCATTAATTTAAATTACACAAACAGCTTCTTCCGACAGGAATTACCTGATTACTGCACTCCGACTCATTACAGCACTGCACTTTCCCCCTAAACCACTGTAATTGCTTTTAGAAAAGAGGAGAACTATTTTGGCATAGACATAGCAATAACTCACCTGAGACACTGGGTTATAATTGACTTGGAATGGCTGTTTCTGTCATATACCATCCCCGTTCATGCAGGGAGTTAGCACCTGAGAGAGTGAGTGGATTAAAAGGCAGGCAATATTAAGAGCGCTAAATTGCATTAGCTTTACAGCTGTGGTGCGAGTGAACAGTAAATTGGAAAGCATTGCTTTGGCACTCTTCCCCAGAGTCTCTGTAGGCTTCTTCAAGTAGTCCTAATGATAGTCCAGTGCTTTCTGGCGGTCTGCCTGGCGGGAATGGTAGTGACAAGGTGGAGGAGTCACAGGTCTGTAGCAACTATTAATACTCAAACCATCTGCTTTGACATACAGCACAGTCACCCTTCTGCTCAACGAAACACTTGAATAAAAACATGTAGACGTTTCCTTTTTTCAGTTTGTCAAATTGTTACTTACGTTTACAATTGTTCTTAGTAAAATATGGTAAAGCGAGCACGTCTGGTTTTATAGGGCATACTACAGTCTGTACATGTGGCGTTTTCTACTTGGATGCAATAGATCAGTTATCATTATTTACTCATGACATGTTGCATCTTAAACCAGCATAAAATGTTAATTGGCTTTCATATGTAATGCATTAAGACAAGTGGTTATAGAAAATGGATGGATGCATGGATGGATATGGCTTAATATATATGGCTCATCATGAAAACTATTTTCAACAATGTTAAGTGAATACAGGTTTGTTAAACTAGTGTCAACAAATTTTTACTAATTGTTTAATGTGTACAAAATAATCTAGGAAAAAAAATGTTATTT
>JAODKF010000038.1:7727493-7743028 GCA_026779585.1 Mormyrus proboscirostris | reverse complement strand
TGTTTATTCATTAGAGGTGTGTGTGTGTGTGTGTGTGTTCATATATATATATATATATATATATATATATATATACCATCCTTGCCATAGCTACACCATTGAGATACACCTTTTCTCGCACAGGTTTAGAGAAATGGATACATCTCCAGTGAACCTGCTGAAAATAAATGGCAACTACTTAGCTAGAAGTTCAGTTTGGTTCACGTGTGACAGATGCCTACAACCTGAACCATTAATTTTGTGGAGGGGGTCAAGAAGATTGGGCACAATCATTAGATGTGGGAGGAATCTGCAGTCCCTGGCAACTAAGGTCACACGGTAAGAAAGGGTCAGTAGTCAAGGTTGATAAGCAGTTCCTTAGCCGCCTCCAAGGAGAAAGCAGTGTGACTGTTAGCAGTGAGAGAAGTTAACAGCCTTAGAAAAGGCCCCAGATTGTCTCAGGGCACCTCAGGTGAGGGAGTCTTATCCAAACAAAAATATGTGGAGAATTGATACAACAAATAGCTTCCTATTGTCTTGTTTTTGTTTATGTTTGGTATTTGCCTTTTTTATTTTCTGTAATGCTTTTTTCCCAATATCGCTCAGCCAACAGTGGAAGTGGTTTTTTGATGTTATAAGAGAGTGTTTCGCTTTGTTAAAGATTTGATTTGTGTTTTGTACAATTGCACTTCGATTGCAGAACTTTTCCTTGCACCACCAAGATGGCTGTTTTCAATATTTGATGTTGTTGATGTTTACTGCCTCAAGTGTAGGCCAATCAAAAAAGTCGGGACATGTAAATGATGAGCTGGGACACATTGTATTAAACAGGCTTACTAACATAATAAAGTCTTAATGATCACATAATTATCTAATCTACTTAACTCTTTAAGGCCACAATGATAGATTAGATTTGAATTAACTGCTAAAATAACCATCTTATCACATGTATATTGATGAACTGTTACCAGTAACGCTTTCATGTACATCAGAAATGACAAAAAATACAGATTTTGAATAAATATGGCTCATAGAATTTAACAAATGGTCATTGAAAAAAAACTGAAAAATATATAAAGAATAAACCATTGTTTCATCATGCACTTTTGACAAAAAATGATGTGCTGATCAAATATCACTTTACACTATTTTTCTTAAAATATGATGTATTTTGTGACACAGACGCTCCTTGCCATTTTCAGCTTCACAGTGGAAGCCCTTCATAGATTTCCCTTCTGCATTCTGCACACAGCTGTAGTCTGGCCCATCACAGTATTTCACAATTCTTAGCATTCATTCACACCTCGTTCTCACACAGTAACTTATACAATGACATTTTGTTCACATGGAGCAATTTACCGTGGAATGCTTGCCATTACTGGTGCGAAATTACATGGATTACCATAGTTTGTCACCAAATGGTCATACTTGTTCCTAGGCTTTATGTTTTATTTATTTTCTCTTGATCTATAGGCAAGCTAGGACTTGTATGTCAAGGGATGGTAAACACTCAGGACTAGTTTTTGATCACAGGTAAATGAATGGTCCATTCATAGATCAGCTTTACTGCCAGTCATTTAAACTAGCATTGTATGTACATTGTACATGTATTGTATTACATTCTGAAACATGACATTCTGAAATATGTGTCGCTCTTGCTCTTTAGTTTATTTTTAGAACAAATGCATGTGTGGTGATTGTGAGTAGGGACCGGTGCCTCTATACAAGTGATTTGTTATATTTGTGTTCGCAAAAAACGTCTTTGACAATTTGCTGCCCTCTGAATTTTACCTTATGGTAACCAGATCCAAACGCAAACTTTTAGTCAAAAGTATTTCACCCAAGGCACATATGATTTAATAATTCATTTACCATGATCAACTATTCATATTGGTTACTTGATTAAAATATTTTAGTCGAACATCACAATTTGTAGTTCCATTTTAGAATTATTGCCCCCTAAATGTATTTCCATATTTGCTAATTGGTTGGCCTACGTGCTTGAAGGATGAGGGGAAATGAGTACTATTACAACAATGAAACAAATATAAATACAATTCTGCCAACAGTTCAACATTCAAATGAGCAAGAATGGTTAAATTAGTTACTGTTTCTAATAATTGTAATAAATGTTCTTCTATTAAAGAGCATTAGCATTTGCATAAATTTCCAGCATGTTAATTACAAATGTCACCATGTCAAGCACTGAAAATGCGAGGATGAATTAAATACTTGTCTTGTACCTGAAACTCGCAACTAAACAAACTACAATTACAATAATTTTTGTGTCTATGTTTTGAAAATAAAAAGGCCATAAAAAACTGATGTAGGAAAAAAGAAAATATTAATATTTCATATTTCATAAGCGTCCCCCTTTGTTTTATGATTAATATGTTTCTTGTGGCCTTGAAGTTTTGATTATTATATTTGAAATATACTGGGAATGCTGTCTGAGGATTGTTTGAAATAAGCTTGTTCTGTCTCTGCTTTCAGTAAGCTAACCTGCTGCATTGCCCCTGCAGAGGCACAGAGCGCGCTCATTTGCATTCCACTTCTGGGGCTGTCTGTCAGAGTGCCGTCGTGTGTTTGTGTTTGTTTAAACTCCGCTCCAGTGCCATGTGATGTATCACACTGTCACTGCTGCACGGAAGTCCTCCGTCAGGTTCCTCTCCCCTTTCCATCTTGCATTCCTCTGTCGCTCTTCTTTCAGCAGGTCCCTAACTCCTGCATGTCCTCCAGGTGTGAAACTCCACTTTAACGGTGTCATGTTCTTTCTTTTGGACAGACAGCTGAGACAATCTTTAGGCAAAAGGAGGAATGAAATGAAAAAGAAAAAATACCTCCCAGTCTCACCTCAAAGCCTGCTTTATTCAAATAGTTAATGCTATTCTGCAACAAACTTGGCAGACTCAATAAAACTGGGAATGAACGCTATTGTAAATTTGTGGCTTCCTGGGCTAAGGCTCTGGTTGTGATCGGAAGGATTCTGGTTCAAATGTCATGGCTGGCTGAGGGGTTGTACCCTTGAGCAAGGCCCTTAATCCCATGTATGCGCAGACCTGGCTGACTCTGCTTTCACAACCATATGTTGGTTTAGATGAACGAGTCTGCTAAATACATAAATGTAAATGTCCTATAAGTTGGTTGCCATGAACATATTCTAAATAATAAATTTGTGCTGTAACCCTGGGAAATAGTTTGCATACAAACATTTCTTATTTAGCCTCTCCCAAAACCAGAATTTTATGTCCAGCATGTCAGTGGATTCCATTCTGTCAAAGTTGCCTTGAAAATGCTAATATAACTGTATAAGGCTGCATATAGAAAAAAATGGTAAAACTTTACTTAAGGCCATTCCTGTAGTATTTTGTAAATATATCCATAGTGCATTATAATGCATTCATAAAGCATTATAAACAAGGCTATAAATATTTATAAAAAGGCATAACACCTTATAGCCTTGTTTTTCATGAATTATGATTGCCTTCTGAAGCTCTCATCTATAATGCCCTACAGATACCTATATAATGCAGTTAATGCTTCTACCGACCATTATAATGCATTATAAAGATATTCTGTAGAGCATTATGGATGAGTGCTACATAAAGCATTCAGAATGCATAATACACATGGCTGTAGCCATGTTTATAATGCTTTGCGAAAACATTGTTATTTATCATGAATGTGTTTATAAATTACTAAAAACATAGCCTTAAGTAAAGTGTTACCAAAGCGAAAATTAATCAGGCTGCCCACAGTCAAGCTATCAAATTGATTTACTTAATTTTCAAAAGATTAAGGGGTTGATGCTAATCTATGTTAATCTATGAATCTATACAACAGAAAGCAAAACAAACAGACCTGCAATATAAAGGGCAGCCTGTCAGAAGCTTAAAAGAGCAATATAGTGATGAGTGGGCGCCACGCCAATTTAGCTGTTGCATTCAGGTTATGTCCTCCATGTTGGTTTAAGTTCCCGTTTATCCATATTGTTCCCATTCTGTTTTTCCTACTTGAGTTTCTGATATTTGGGGAGTTACATCTTCATTGCTATTCTGTTCTTTTCATTTCCAAATCCAGGCCACATTTTTCTGGAGGAGGACTCACTGGTATGTGATGCTTTACCACTAAACGACGGCAGTGGTGAAAGTGGGAACGTTTTAATTTAAGCTTAGGGGGATGGTGCAGCGAGATGATGATGATCATTGAATGACCATAATCTTATGTCTTGGTTCACTTTCATCCATCTATTTATCTACTAAAGATTCAAAGTAACTGTGGAACATACAGTACAGAACAAAGGAAATACCATGTAAGAAATGCTAGCTCACCCCATACATTAAGAACATCAAATTCTCAAATAAAATATTATAATTATATTATGGAAGTAATATTATTTTAAAACTTAAAAGTAGGTACCTATACATTACATTCTTCTAGATCTCTTCTAGTAAAATGTATGCCTGCAAAAAGTTCTTAGAAGGCACTGAGATTGTGTTTCTTTACGGCCTTCATTGCATAAATATATTCTATGAGTAAAAACACTGCATGCTACCGAAATACATGTGATTCACTCTGCTTCTGATACTGAAATCATAGGGATTGTTTCTTTTCTATCAATACAGGTCACATCTTCTATTCTGCTAGTCCAGTCTTTACAGAGACAAAACAACAGATAAGTGATAAGGTTGTATATTAAACTGTCAAAGCAGCACCAGCATCTTACCTCTCAAACCTTATCAGACCCTACGTGCTAACAAGGTCACCTCAGAGCTCAGTGTCAGGATTTCTAACTGTACCCCGTCTGAAAGGTTGGAAATGAAAGCCTTCTTGTAGTGTAAGCAGAGCATTTGTTGATAATCACATCTATATAGCATTTCATCACGAAAGAATTTAAAATTGAACTGAAAGCCCTGATATTCATAATGTTCAATGAGCTTCTTGACCAGGAAATTCACAGAATTCACTAAGCATTGTCCGGTATGCCTTCTTTAGTGTAGTCATTGGCAGTTATTTTCAACTTAAATAAACAATCTTAATTATTTAGTTGATAGATCTAGTTGATAGATCTCTTAATTTCCCAATAACTTAGGTCAAGATAAGCAGATTGATGGACGGAAGAATGAATCTATGAGAAATTAGTTATCTAATTTCCAGACCTCTCAGAAAAACTCTTAAAGTTAAGAAATTAAAAAACTAAGCATAGCAGACACATATTTATTCTCCCCATAACTGCTACCATTCCTTTCTTTGAAAGCCTGTTGGATGCAATACCAGTAATCTTTTATTTAATCAGTACAATGTCAATAATGCCACTAAGACTAATGGTATTACATTATATTAAATTACATTATTTTAAAATAAAACATTTATATTGAGACAACATTTTTTGTCAAAAATTAGATGGTGTAATTGGATCACAAACTGATTATGACATGTAAGGGAACTTCTGTGACAGCATGGAAATTTTGAATGCAAAATATTAATCAAATTTATATAGAAGATGATTGACAGCAGCTGAAAATTAATATTGGAAGAATAACAGTGGCAGGTTAATACTCAGTGTGGAAAACCATAAGCTTTAAGATACATCTTTTGTGGATTAACATTATTCTGAGAAGCTAAACTAAACAAAATGGGAATAGAACAAAACACTTAATTCTTATATTTATTTTACATGTCTCATTTTGCAGATTTCCTAGAGAATATTTATAATACCTACTACAATATTTATGGGTACTTTTTTCCTAGACTCTCTTAGCTTGTATATTTTTAGGCTACTCGTGTGTGCGAATGTGTCTATGTAAGAGAGACAGTGAGAGGAAGATAAATTTCCAGTTGTACTGCCTAAAGCAATACACTTCCCAAGAGAGGAAGCCGCTCAAACAGTGCCAACGAGTTAAAGGTAAAAGACCTGTTCTGTCCCAGAAAGTCTGCATGGAGAAAGAATGAGACAAGCTAGTACAGTGCATAGGTTTGAGACATTAAATGCACACACACTGGCGTGCTCCTTTCTCCTCCAGTTTATATGATATTAAAAAATTTTAAAAATGTCATACAAAATAAAGAGCAAAATAGAGGAACCACCAGTCCTCTACAAGATAAAGAATAAATAAATTAAAAGCCAAAATAAAGGCTACATTTCAAGTTTCTTTCCCATGCAAATTTGAAAAGTATTACAAGCAGTGAGAATGCACTGTATTTCCACTTAGATATGCTAGTTACAGTACAGCATGCCTAACTTGGGCATTCAGTTATGTCCCTTCCAATTCTGTCAGGCGTGTTTCTACCTCATTTGTACTGCAAACACTGCACTATACATTTTCTTGTTATATATTTTTTTGTTTTGTAGCGTGGTTAATCTTCTGGACTGTTTATCTTTTTTTGTTTGTTTGTTTATAGTGATGCAGTTGGACAACAAAATTTCCTCACTGGTGGAGTATCAGCTAGTGCATTTGATGTTTAAATGCATGTTTTCTTACAATTTTAGGAAATTAACACTTCCATTACTCAAAGGCCACCGTTACTGAAGCTGAAAGGGTTGACCTAAGTACAGTGAGCGCGTAACTGAAATATACTTACATAAACTGATGTAAATTATTCCAAATAATCAAAACTAAAACTCAGGCCAAAAAACAATTCTTGTAGTCGATTATGGACATACATCAAATGTGCATAATGTTTACTTTTATCAGAATGGCTATTAATTGATTTACATAATGCATAATATTTAAGGCTATCTAGCATCGGTCAACATAACCCACAAAGCTTTTAAATTCCCCTTCTTACAAATAATCATGTCTTTATACATGCCTCTCATATGCAGCATCATTAGTTACCATTTCATGTCTATGCATAAGATGCTGCTCAAGTATCTGATTTGTTTTGCCGTTTGTTGTGTTACGAATTGCATTTAAGTCCAAGAATCTAAGTAACCTGAATCATGTCCCCATTGTGAGACTGAGCACAATATCGGTGACCACTGGCTAAATACATAATTGCAGAAACTGAATATATGCATTATTCTGTATGACAGTGAAATAATAAAAAATAAAAACAAATGATGCTGTATTAGGTAAGAGTTAGGTAAAGGTCATACTACAAGGGTAGAATTTGAAGAACTGTAACAGTAGCATTTTGGACATATTTTGGCCAGTGTTAGAGTCAGTCATTATATTTGCAAGAAACTAACTATTGCCTGGTTTGGGGAAAATGACATCAGATAATGCTGTGCAGTGTATTTCATGTTACTCATTACTTCGTTCGTCTCATAAGTTCCTTTATTTTTCTTTTTGTACAGACATCAAATGAAAAAAAAACACAAACTTTAGATTAAAGATGCTTACAACGTAAGAAATGACACCAGGAGATTTGTGAGCATTTCAACTTTGAAACTTTTGTAGTCTTTCCTTAGACCTTAATTGCCATGTCAGCAATATCCTGTAGTTTAGTGATTTTTTTTTTCTTTATAATGACTTTTCATCCTGCTGTCTTTTCTGTCTCATTAAAGAAATCAATTTGTGTTTCAACAGAATTCTACACTGTCATTTTATTTACCTCAGAATCACTGGACCATGGCTATGGTAAACTTACCCCAACTGCATCCCAAATGTTAGATGCTACTTGTAACAGATGGGCAGTTCTAGCTGAGCAGTGAACTGCTAAGCAGTCAGGTCTGAAAAAGTGATATCTGATGCCAGAACTGAAATCTACCAGAACTGTGAAGCAGCAAAACTGCTTGAATGACTAAGGTTGAAGTTCTTTCTTTTTCTTTCTCTTTCTTTCTTTCTTTCTTTTCTTTCTTTCTTTGTATTTCAGTTGACATCATCTAGAAGTGGTATACTTTGTGGTATATGTTAATTAAAACCTAATTAAATGTACACTGCATGTTCAATGCATTGACATTCTGTGGCTCTCCTGCTATAGTTAAAAATTCTAAAAATGAGCTGCCTTTTTCAAACAAGTTTTTTTTTTTCTTTCGCTATGTCACATTAATGTTAGAATTAACCTCGCATTTCCTTTCCAAATAAATGTAATATTCACTTTGGTTTGACTTCCTTTGTGTGTCAAAGCAAAGAGGTATTCTTTTATTTATGTAATTTATTTAATTTTAAAAAGTCTATCAATTAATTACTGTCTATTTAATATGCCTTAAGATGGCTAGACTGAGATCTCATCAACATTTACATCACCTTGCATTAAACATTTACTTGAGCAGGCTCGTGATCAACATTACGGAATAAGACAATAAAAAGAAAAGTTTGCTGCAGAGATGGATGGGCAGACTTTTGAAATGAAAAACAAATCTCATTAATTGTGGCTAAATGTAATGGGGCTAAAATGAGGATTCTTTTATGACAGAAATGTGTTTAAAATGACTGGACAGGAAGGCAGGGAGCAGATGATTGACATACAGCTCTACGTGTAACAGCAACATCCCAGAGCACTCGCATGTTAACAACAGACAGGGCTGACTAGCAGAATCCAGTATGACCTCCTCTAAGAGCCACAAACCAGCAAGACGAACACCAAGAGAATGGGTCAAATTTGCAAAATCTGCACTCTTCTACTGACACACAGCTTGCGTAAAATTGTTCCCTTTGAGAATCCATGCCTGAAAATGTCACTCCTGCCACAGGGCTGTGTCATTACTCAGCAGGAAGGACCTGCCTTTCATTAAGGGTCACTTCTTCAGGGGGATGACATGTCTCTTCTTCTCACTCTCCGCCACCTACCACCTCCTTCTCCTGTTGCTATGACTACTACCTAGCAAGAGTTGGGATTCCGAATGTGCTTCGCTTCAAAGAATCCCTGTCGCTCTTTCTTCATTCTGCTGTTCGTTTCTGTTTTCTTGCTCCATCGTCCGTAATCGATATATCGGAATAAAAAAGCAAAAGAAAAGAAAAAAAAGAAACCCAGCAGAACTAAGTTGTGATATGTATAAATGTTATAATAATTATAAAGGCAGGTACCAAATGCATTGAGGTTCCATTTATTTCTAACATCTATTATCACTATATTCTTGTGTGGGGGGATTGTATACGATGAATTGATTTTATTAATTCTTATTAAGACTGAAATTGAAAATTCCTTTATCCATAATAGAGACACAATGTAGAGTAAAAGCAACTTGCATCTGAGAAATGTTTGTAAGTGTAGGACTTAATAATGGATTTACAAGAGATTCCAACTCATCAGAATGGTAGGCATTGATTAGCCATGAAGATTCATAATGGTTAAGGGCAATAAATTCCCTTACAATTTCAGTAATAGAGTGGAAAGTTAAGAGGAAAAACATGAAAAACTATGAAAAAAGACAGACACGTTTTAAGATGGAATCAAAACAGGAAAAGGAACAGCATATATGCTCAAAGTAGATCAAAGTGGAGATGAGAAGGCAGGGGGGAGGGAAGGAGTGGGAATGGGGAGGCAGAATACATCTGTGACATGGTGAGAAACAGTGATCAAAGAGCAGATGAGAAAAAGTGAAGGCAACAGGGAGAAGTAATGAGAGGCAAAGACAGAACCTGCCTTAGATTCCAATGGGGAAGTAGCTGTTGGTCTCAGATTTGGAGCAATTGCTGATAGCGGAAACTGATAGCAGTATTGTGTCCACTCATATCTTCCCACCGCATTGATTTCCATCAAGTTCAAAGCTTTTATCCAGCATATCTGGGCCCATCACCTCCCAAATTGGCCTGCTAAAACAATGGGAAATACATTACCTAATGACAATAGGCAAACGATTTACCTTTAAAGCAAATATAAGTGAGGAACATACAGAAAGCTAAAACAAGAATCGGCAAGCAACATGACAGAGCCCCATGCCGCTTAAGAACATATTCACGACTGATAGCACTTTAGTATAAAGCAGTTTCATTTTCATCATTTTAGATAATTTTACTCATGCCCTCGGGTAGATGGTCTTGTTCCATTACTACCTGTGTGTATGTGTGTGTGTGTGTGTGTGTGTGTGTGTGTGTGAGTGAGTGAGTGAGATGTGATGCGTTTGCCTTGTTGCATCCCTAACCATCATAAAGTCCCATTAATATAACTGTCCAATCATTACCTGAGTTTAAATGAACATGATTATCCTTATGCATAATATATAAATTTTGAAAAATTTATGGGTAAACAAGTCTATAGAACAGGGCCACTCTGTCACAGGTGAAAAAATAACTAAATACAATTTTCAAATACCTGCAGAGTATTTTTTTCTAGAGAGGACACAGACGCGCCATGCATGTGAAAGTTTCTAAAAGTCCCCGGAAGGTGACGCGGGTGACAACTTGAAAATATATAAATAATCGGGAACTGTCAGTGGTTTTTATGAATGATGTGCACATATTTGGAATTCAGTTATAAAAACAACTTGGGGAAGAGGAACACGTCTCGTGAGCTCTGATATAACACGTGTTTCGGGTCTGTTCTTTGTGGCTGAAAGAATGAACAAATGATGAAGATGATCCTCGGTGTATATGGGACATCAAACAAGTTGAGTGTGTGAGGTGGTGAGGAAAGGAGAAACAGCTGGGGAATGGTATAAATAAAAGAACTGGAAGAGGGGAACGGGAGGAATTTGGACGATGACAGGACAGGTGATACCTGAGAGCGTAGGGGTGACAGACTGATGGATAACGTGACGCCAGCTGGACTTCGAATAAAAACAGAAAGCAGAATGTACACATCTCTGGAGGCGATAGAGGTATATATAACATATACCACGCCTATTCCATTTAAAGGTTAATTCAATTTCACTTTAATTTTATTTGTATAGCACGTTCTCACAATACTACATTATCTCAAAGCGCTTTACATTATATCTGCCTAAAGCCCCCAGTGAGTAAGACAGAGGTGACAGTGGCAAGGAAAATCTCCCTTGTAGGTAGAAACCTAGCAAGGAACCAGACTCAGAGGGGCAAATTAACAACGTCAGTTCATACAATTTATACAATGAGATGTAACTCGTGAAACTAATTTTCACTAAATCCGAGCTGCATGCATAAGAGGCCTTTGTAGCGTGACACAGGAAAATTGGCTCTGATGTAAACATCTCTTTCTCTGTAATTACTCAATTGCTCTAGCATTATAAAGGTTACCATTGTCTTAGAGTCAATAGATTCAGTGCTGAAATTGTATTTTTATATACATGACCAACCCCAAGCAATAGGAATTCAGCAGTCATTTTGCAGCATTGACAATAGCCAATCAGGACCAGGCCTGACCTGAGGGTTCCTCTGCGAGGCCTGCACAGGAGTATCGATCTGCTAATAGCAATAACAATTTGCTTATCTATTAATTCGTAACAGCATGGCTTTCCTGCTGTAGCCCTAATTAGTACTACAAATGAACTGCTTCATAAACATTTGCAGCAGTATTCACAGGTATTGTTCAGTACATTGGATGCCTCTTGTTTATTCAAGGTACATAACTGTTTATTGTAGAATATTATTTAATTAGGCTGAAAGATACAAAAAAGGCGATCAATTTTTTTTTAGCTATTTATATTATATAATATGATATAGTCTAATATGAATGGAAAATAAATGTAGGAGAATATTCTGCATGCATTTCCATCTACTATTGAGTCTATCAAAATGACCAATTAATATTTATCACAGTCCTACTATTCTAAAGTGTTTTGAATTTCTGGGCAATTCCTTGAATGGGCTTTTATACAAGTAATTACAATGTTTACAGTCAATGCTTCTTTCATTACCTGGCCTAGTAGAACTGTATATACTTTTCCTTGCTGGGTGATTGATTACACGTAGCATTGTTCTGAAATTGCCTGGAATTTACGAATAAACCCAGTCTGTTCGGAGCATATCAAATGAGACATGGATGTTTCAGTTCTTTTAGCAGTAACTGAAGCATACAGTTGCAGTTTTCATTCATAACTCAAACTGCAGTGGCCTTAGCTTCTGTTTTCCATTCTTTTATGAGATCAGCAGGCGCATACAGTCTTAAAGGCCAATTAAAGAAAATGGGAAAAATGCATCACGTTTCTACAAAATGCCTTAAACCATTCTTTCATTAATCACGTGCAATGTCATTGTTTTCAGATGTGAAAATGTTTCCTTCGATTCTCCCTTGTACTTTATGAAGTGTAATTTTGTTTTCTTTTCATTACTGGCAATACAGTTGTTCTCCGGGAAGTATTTGCAGTTATTGCATTACATATAGCTGAAGATATTTAATTTTATCTTGTACATACTACTACTCTAATTTCATTAATTTAGTGGATGCTTTTATTCAAAATGACATATGATAGAGGAGGGTCTATCAGGCAGTCATTGAGCACATGAGGACTGAGGGCTTTGTTCCGGTGCCCAATGGGAAAATTACTGTCACCTCTATGATTCGAACCTGGAGGCTCCAGGTCCACATAACAACCCCTCTAATTCGCTAAACTGTTCCTCATGCATGCATGTAATCATTATTAATGTGTTGTAATGTCAGATTCTGTTACAATTGTTGATATATTCATTCATTCATTCATTCTCCAACCCACTTTATCCTATTGGTTTGGGGGGGGTCTGGAGCCTATCCTATGGGCACGAGGCAGGGAACAACCCTGGACAGGGGGCCAGCCCATCACAGGGCACACTCACACACTGTCACCAGTCACTCACACATACACACCTATGGGCAATTTATTAACTCCAGTTAACCTCAGCATGTCTTTGGACTGTGGGGGGAAACCAGAGTACCCAGAGGAAACCCCACGACGACACAGGGAGAACATGCAAACTCCACACACATGTAACCCAGGCAGAGACTCAAACCCGGGTCTCAGAGGTGTGGCCCCTTGTTGATATATTATTTATTTAATTATTTTCTACTTCAAATGTGAATTTGAAAATCGGCTTAAATTCCTCAGTTACGTAAAAAACTAACATTCATGAAACAAGCATTGTATCCATTAACCTTTTGAGTTTTTACTTGTCAAGTAAAAACATTATCAACTTGAGAATGGCTTCAAATTGTATTAAAATCTACGCTACAATGCAAAGTTCCCAGTGCCTCAGTTTCTATTACATAAAAACACTCTCAAAGACAAATCATTCCCAGGAAGGACAAGTGCATTAATTAACAGCACATCTCTATGGCACAGTTTTACTTTCACCAAATATCTCTGCCTCTGTCTTTGAAAATTCAGAATTAGTAGCACTTCCAATTAATGTTACAAGTCGTCTCCTATGATCTGACTTAAATAAGTTGTCAAGTGTATTTTTTTAGCTAAATCTTTTCAGTTTCTCTTGTACTCTGTTGTACAAGAAATATTATCTAAAACCCTTTGTGTTTATTGAGAATATAACATGGACATAAATTAAATTGGATTCCACAGCCTGCTAATGCTGAAAAATGTCACCTTTATATCAAGACTCGACAAGAATGAAAAACACATCAATTATTTGCAATCTTTAAAAAAAATGCATTAAAGAAAAAAGACTTTTTAGATTTTGTATCTGTTGATATACAAATACAATATACAAAATTGATTTTCAGAAGATGATTCAGAACATAAAATCTGAAATTAGACATACATTTTTGTGTAATACCTTTTAACAGAGAAACAGCATGTTACTTGCACACATCAGTTAAACAGGGAAACTACTATTTGCCTAGCTTTTATTAAAAAAAAATGTTCATACTTTCCTTCTCGTGTAACCAGGTCTCCAAACTATAACTACTCAACAAAAGCTAAGTTTAGAGTTAGTAAGCTTGTGGCTTTGGCTTTTACTGACATCCAAATGTGTTTTTGTGATAGTTCTGCGCCCTTGTGTCCAGAAAAACTACAATATAACTGGGTTTGTTAGCATTTTTCCAAGTTTACATGATACTGTTGTCCCCAAATTAGGGTTAACGAAGAATAGCTAAGGTTATGGTTAGAAAGGTTTTGGCATTTATAGATCCAATGGAATAATACTTCTGTGCCCCCTTATCCAGGAAAACCACAATTTAGCTGGGTTTGATAACATTTTTTAAACTTTGCAAGGGCCTGTTTCATGTCACGGAATCATGGTTAGTCAACACAAATTAGGGTTAGGGTTAGAAAAGTTATGGCTTATACAGTATAGACATCCGAAGGAGTTTTTATGAAAGGTCTGACCCCCACTGAAGCAGGGAAACCACAGTGTGCTGGGTTTGATAACATTTTAAACAGTTTCCAAGGTTGTGATTTATATGAGATTAGTCAACAAAAATTACAAAGTTATGGCTTGTACAGACATCCAAAATAGTTTTTATGGTAGTTCTGCCCCTCTTAAATATGAAAAGCACAATTTTTCTGGGTTTGAAAACATTTTTCATACATGTGTCTCCCCAAGTCTCCACATTACACAGAATTTGATTGGGATTAGAAAGGTTAGGGCTTTTAAACATGTCCAAAGGTGTTATTTTCTGTTCTGCGCCCCTGTGTCCAAGGGAACTGCAATTTAGCTGGGTTTGCTAGGATTTTTCAAACTTTATAAGGGACTGTTATGTAATCCTAAATTCACAAAATTAGGGTTAGCCAATAAAAGCTAGGGTTGGGATTAGAATGGTTATGACATTTAGTTAGATCGTCTTGTAACTTTATTTACTTGCAGTATTAATCATCTTAGTTTTACCTCTCTTTAGTATTTTACAGCTTAGAACATTTATTTATTCAGCTATATTTAGCAGGGTGAAAACAATAATGGTGCATGCTGGAAATACGGATATCCATGTTGGAGAGTTTGCGGCTTTAAATCATATTTTCATACTCTGTAAAATAAAAATAAAAACCAGGGAAATTGCAGTTACATCTTCTGCCCTCGCCATATAAAAGAGAGTATATGACTTTTTCAGAAGAATTTTCTCATTACTTGCTTGGATTTAATTGGTGCTTCAAAAACTAAATCATGTTTTATTCATGATCAAGACCTGTTTTGGGAAAGAGCAACTGTCAGCGCAATACTTAGTAGGCAGGTTTCTCTCAATGTGCAGCATAGAAATATGAGGAAGTAATGATGCTGATATTTATCTCACTATGTTACGGTGTAAGGACATATTTTACATAATGTGATGTGTCCTTAAGTTTTTATTTTCTGTTGTCTTAATAAGGCCCTTCTTGCCCATCTGAAATGTTTTCTATCAGTGACACTTTATTTAAGGAAACTGGCTGTCTCAAAGCTGCAGCGATTTTACGAACTGTGGCAGCTTGGACCGAACATTGGTTCACGGACAGGAAGCAGCGGGTAGTTAAGAGGCACAATGTCACAGTGGGCCTGCGTTCATAGTGGGGTACCGCAGGGTTCAGTTTTAGGGCCCCAAGTGCACCAACGTGGATGGTGTAGTAGATACTGATCTAGCAGCAGAGAGGCTACAACGGGATCTGGATTTAATTATAGCGACTGGGCTGATACTTGGCAGATGAAGTTTAACACAGATAAATGTAAGGTAATCCATGCAGGGAGCAGAAATGTAAAGTACAGATATTTTATGGGTTCCATTGAAATAAAGGAAGCTGATTATGAGAAAGATCTCGGTGTGTATGTTGATGCTTCCATGTCCCACTCTCGCCAGTGTG